>ML978734.1:243388-255095 GCA_010015785.1 Saccharata proteae CBS 121410
AACAGGGGGATATATAAGGAAAGGTAAGGAGCGACTAAGGTAAGTAGGTTTACCCCTAGGTATTACCTAGGGTAGACGTTTAAGTAGAAGGTAGTTACCTCTATATACGTAGCGAAGCGTAGCGGGTTCTTTAGGAGCTAGGTAAGAAGTACCTAGCCGTCCTTAGTAGTAACTAGGGGCCTAGTTAGGTCCTTTATTAGCTACCTACTAAAGGTACGACGAGCGCGCGGGTACCGCAAGATATAGTTAGGCGTCTTAGGCCGCCTATAAGAGTAGGTAACCCGGGTATTCTCGTAGTAGTACTTTCGGTAATACTAGTAGAAGTCGCCGTATAATATCTAGGTAGTAAGGTACCTAGTAAGTATAGGATAGACGAGAGTAAGAGCTTACGGTACGTAATTCGGATTATCTCCTAGGGCCTACCGGCTATAATACTAACTAAGCCTTATAGAGGCCGAGGCCTACTAGCTCTAAGCTACGGCGCGGATATAGCCGCGGCTTATACTCTTAACTCTAGATAGGGTCGGGCGGGTAGCTATACCTATTAGCTCTATAGCTAACTTTACTACGGTATCCGTAAGGGTGTCCGCGATTTTATTACTAGGGATCCTTATATAGCCTAGGGACTACCGGACCCGGATAGGTAGGACGTTTATTACTAAGTATACGCCTAGGAAGGCCTATTATAAGGTCTTAGAGGCTATCCCGTATAGTCCCTACATAACCGACGTACTATCTACGTAGAGCTAGATAGTTATCTACCTATATAGGAGTTATAGCGCGTACTAGAGGCCGCGCTATATCCCGATTACTTCCGCGTCGAAAACGTATAAGAGGCTATTTAAGTAGCTAGTACCTTCCGTAATTCTCTACTAGCCTTAGTAGATAGCGTAGCTATATACTACTTACTTAGTCTCTTCGTGCTATTATTTAGTACCGTCCGAGAAGACTATAGTCTCTATAGGGAGGGCTCGCTACTAGGCTATAAAGGTTCTAGTAGCCTATTCTTTTAACTAGCCCCCTATAGGGTTAATCCTATATCTAGGGGAGTAGTATAGTATAACGAGCTATAACCTTAGGAGTTCCGGGAGTATTTATACTACCCTCTATACCCGAGACCGTAGTTAAAGGCTCCTACCTATACTACGGCCTCTTATTAGGAGGGTAGAGTACCGGGTAAGTAGATAGGCGGCGTCTATAGTATAGAGGTACCGGGTAAAGCGTTATTTAACGTCTTCTAGTACTACTACGGCGTTCGGTAGGCCTAATTCGCGGAAGAGGACTAGTATTAGAGCCGTGCGCTAGACGGGTAGGACGGCGCAAGCCGTAAGGGAGAGAGTACGGTCTAGTAAGGTAATATACTACCCGACCCGGGTACTAACAACCTACTATCTAGTGACCCGGCTTACCCTAGTATGTTTTATACGGCCTTCGTACTAGACCTCCGCGCCGTATAGTAGGGCGGAGAGGATATATATAACTACTACTTTACGGAGCGCCGCCGCTAGAGGGCCGTATATAGTATATACTAGTCCGCGGAGGTATTAGCTTATCTTCCGCGCTATAGTAACTCTCTACGCGATATCCCCTAACCTAGTAGCGTATACGATAAGATAAGATCGACCTTAGATCTATCTCTATCCACCTATATTAGACGTATATATAGAGGCTAAGAAAAAATTAGACGATAGTACTTAGCGCGCTAAATAACCTAGACACCGTAGACTTTTTATTTATATCCGGTTTTATTAAGTTATATAGCCTTAAATAGGTACGCGCTAAGACTATAACACCGCGATTTACTAGATAAGGAGATAGCGCCGGAAAGTAAGCTTACGGTCGAACTATATCCTAAGCTATTATAGAGCTAGTTAGCTACTATTACCCCTCTACGGGGCCGGAATTAGGGTAATAACGTAGTCCTAGCTAACCTCGTAGCGTAGGTTATAGTTACCGTTACTATTACGCCGTATAAGATATATTATCTCCTCCTTCTCCGGGGCGAAAAAGACCTTATTCATAAGCCCCTAGGCCTATACCTATACGATATCCGCCGCGATATAGGTAGTAGCCTTATCGAGCGAGTATTCCGCGCGGTAAAGGTAGACGTTATCCGTATATCCGAAGCGGAGGTTCTAGTCCTAATTAAGGAGCTCGGCTAAGTAGAGGGTATATAGGACCGGGGATAGTAGTAAGCCCTAGGGCGTGCTATAGGCTACTAGGTAGCTATCCGTAACTACCGCGCCTAGGCGGACTCGCATACTACGCCGGGTAAGGAAGCTTCGGGTAAGCTAGAGGAGCTTCGGTAGCTAGCCCTACTATACTATACGCCTAAGAAGGCGGTTCCGGAGTAGTACGTCGAAGGCCCCCTATACGTCCGTTATAACTATAGTAACCTCCTTACCTATAGCCTACGCGGATTCGATATCGTATATAAAGGAAGCTATAAGGTTAGTAGTAGAGCGCTAGGGTAGGGCTCCGCTATACTACGGGCTAAGGACGCTATAGCCTATAGCTAGGTATACGACCTAGCGGGCTACGAGGCGCTCGAGGCCCTTACCTAGGTAGGATAGTAGGGCGATAGGGCGTTAGGACCGTAGCGAGGTACGGTCCTTTTTACCTACCTTAGGGATTATAGCTACCTCCGCGAGTTTCTACGGGGTAGGAAAATAGCTAAGCTTAATGTAGCGCTAGTAGAGTCTCCGTATAGGCTCTCCTAGGTCGAGCTAGCCGGCTTTAAGTAGGCGCACCGTGATACGGTCTAGGCTAGGTACGGTACTACTTACCCCGATAGCTACTCGTTCGGCTTCTTCCGGGGTAATAGTAGTATCCTATAGGATATAGGCCGGTCCGTTAGTTAAGGATTCGTCCGGTAGGTCGTCGTCGCTAGAGAATTAATTAAGAACCGCTTCCTAGAGAGCGGCGGCTTTCTCTCCCTAATCCGTAAGGAGGTAGCCGTCGTAGAGGATTAGGGCCTTCTACTAGTTCTAGGAGAGCCTATACTAGCCTACGATCGCGTATAGCTACTAGTCGTTAGCTAGGTTAGAGACCCTATCCTACTAGTAGTCTCGTTTAGCTCGCTATACCGTCGCAAGGAATACCCGTTTCTCTAGTATAGGTTCCTAGATACCCGGTAGGGCCGCCCTTCGGAAGGCCTTATACTATTACTAGTATTCGTCCGTCTACTATACGCTAGGTAGGTACCCTATCGTTCTTAGCCTCCTATAGATAAGGTACTATTAGGTATAGTTTAAGTAGTAGAATAACTTACTACATTATACTAAGTATTATAATAAGAACTATATAGGTAGCGCGCCTATTGTTTCCGTCTAAGTAGTAAACTCCTACTCTATCGTAGCTATCTAGCCTACTCTATCCGTCTCGTCTAACCTTAGCGTCTTAGCTATAACCTCCGCTCCGTTTACCTAACTTTTAAAATAACTAAATATTTATGTATTTACCGTATCCTTACGTAATATCGAAAAGGCGTTATCTACTAAGCTAAATACTAATCCCTCTACTAAGCTCCTATCTAAATACTACTAGTACCTCGATGTTTTCTCTCGATCTAATTCCGATAAACTACTACTATACCGTCTATATAACTACACGCTCCCTCTAGAACTAGGTATATAACCTCCCTTCGGGCTATTATATAGTATAAGTTAAGATGAACTAAAAGTACTAAAAAATTATCTAGAGGATAATCTAGCTAAAGGGTTTATTTAAGTAAGTAGCTCGCTAGCTATAGCGCCTATCCTCTTCGTTAAAAAGCTAGGAGGATGCCTACGCTTTTACGTCGACTACCGCGGCTTAAATACTATTATAATTAAGAATAGATACCCCTTACCTTTAATACGTAAAATCCTTAACAGCCTAGGTAAAGCTAAGGTATTCTCTAAAATCGATATTATTATAGTATTTAACGAACTCCCTATATAAGAAGGAGAAGGATAGAATACGGCTTTTCGTATATAGTATAGCTTATTTAAATCCCTAGTAATAAATTTCAGCTTATATAACGCCCCTAGATCCTTTTGGAATTATATTAACAACGTCCTACGTCTATACCTTAACGTTTTTTACACCGTATACGTCGATAATATCCTTATCTACTTAGATAATATAGAAGAATATAGGAAATATATTACCGCGATCCTCGATAAACTCCGCGAAGTAGGGTTATAAGCGGATATCGATAAAAGCGAATTCTACGTAGAGGAGGTTAAATACCTTAGACTCGTAATCTCTACTAAAGGTATCTATATAGACCTAGCTCAGGTATTAGTAGTTAAGTAGTAGAACGCCCTAGCTAATGTTAAGGACGTATAGAGCTTCCTTAGATTCGCTAACTTTTGCCGATACTTTATATAAGATTTTAGTAGTATCGCGGTACCTCTTATACGTCTAACACGATAGGATACTCCTTAGAACTAGTCGCGCGAGTACTAGTAAGCTTTCGATACGCTACGAAGCTAGTATAGTAAGATTACTATACTAGTATACTTCGACCCTAATAAATAAGTAGAACTTAAAATAGACACCTCTAACTATATAAGTATAGGAGTTCTTCCTTAACGTAATAATACTAATATCCTCTATCTAGTAGTATTCTTCTTAAAGAAATATTCAAAAGAAGAGTATAACTACGAAATCTATAATAAGGAACTTCTTACTATTATCCGATACTTCGAGGAATAGCGACCTAAGATCGAGGGCGTAGTATTTCCTATTAATGTTATTACCGATTCTAAAAACCTCGAGTACTTTATAACTACTAAATAATTAACCTAACGGTAGGTATAGTCGAGTATTTTCCTCTTATATTTTAACTTTAAGATTATATACCGCCTAGGCCGCCTAGGTACTAAACCTAATAGCCTAATAAGGCGATTAGGGGATCTACCTATAGAAGGGGGGGGAGAGTAGGTAAAATCGATAAATATAATACTTATTAAAACTAAGTATTACTAAAACCTTACTATTTCGACCTTTCCTACCTTACTACTATAAAGGAACCTACTACTAACGACTAAGAACTCTAATAGCTCTTCGACGAAGCTTATAATATAGACGAAAACGTAAGGAGCTATATCTACCTCGTCTAATTAGGAGGCTAACGGTGAAAAAGAGATATTACTAGTAGACTACTTAGTATAGGATAACCGTCTATTCTTCGGGGAACGCCTTTTCGTACCTAACTACGACCTATAACGCTTAGTTTTAATTAGACGGTACTACGACGACCTACTCGTAGGATATTCTAGTAAGGAAAAAACTATAACGTTACTCCTACGTAATTACTACTAGGTAGGTATCTACTAAATAATTACTAAATACGTGCGGAATTACGACGTCTACTAGCGTGTAAAAGTATCCCGCGATAGGTACTACGGCTAAATTAAGATAATACCCGCGCTAGAATATAGATAGAAGGATATAGCTCTAGACTTCGTAGGATTAATTAATTAATTAATTTAATTTTACGTCCGCTAGCGCCGGAGCCGATAGGCTCCGATACTAAGACATCCTATAGGGTACTATAGACGCGTTAAGCGATAGTTTTACGCGATCTCGCTAGAGTTTACTACCTTCGATGACGATATTCGCAGGTACCGCTACGGCGAGGCCGCGTTCTATAGGGTCTCGCCCCGTTAGATAGGCGAGGTACTAGGCTAACTATTTATCTATAGAGTATATAGAGGGGACCGTTACGAACGGTAGGAGCGCTATATAGAGGAGTAATGCCCTTCTTATACTACGCCGGGTAGAGAATAAGAGTACGGCCGGGGTACCGCTAGGGAGAAAGTAGGGGTAGAGAGAATAGCGCAAAAATTAATAGGTAAGGAGAGGTAAGGAGCGACTAGGGTAAGTAGTATAGCCCTAGAGGGGTTACCGGGGGTAAATATTAGAGTAGAAGGCCGTAGCCTCTAGATACGCGGTAAAGCGTAGGGGGTTCTTTAGTAGGCGGGTAAGGAGCGCCTAGCCGTCTTTAGTAGTAATTAGGGGTCTAGTAGGGTCCTTAGTCGGCTATCTACCGAAGGTAGTGTATATCTTAGGGCAGCGCACGACGTAGTCGGGCATCCTCGTAGTAATACTTTTAATAGTACTAGTAGAAGTCTCCGTATAATATCTAGGTAGTAAGCTACCTAGCTAGGACTAGGCGCGTAAGGGTAAGGGCGTATAGTATATCCTTAGGGTTATAGCTAAGGGTCTACCGGCTATAGTACTAGCTAAGCCTCGAGGAGGTAGTAGCCTACTATTCGTAAGCGATAGCGTGTACGCGACTACTACTAATACTCTTAACTCTTAGATAGTATCGGGTAGGTAGCTATACCTATCGGTTCTATCGTTATCTTAGCCGCGGCGTTCGCGAGCGTATCTACGACCTCGTTACCGGGGATCCTTATATGTCCGGGGGACTACCTAACCCGGATAGGTAGTGCGTCTATAGCCGCGTAGACGCCTAGGAAGGCCTACTAGGAGGTTTTTAAGGCTATCCTACGTAGGCCCTAGATTACCGACGTACTATCTACCTAGAGCTAGATAATCGTCTAGCGGTATAGGAGCCGTAGCGTATACTAGAGGCCGCGCTATACGCTAATTATTATAACACTAATTACCTCCGTATTAAACACGTAGGAGAGGCTATTTAGGTGGCCCGTGCCCTCGGTAATCTACTACTCTCCTTAGTAGATCGCGTAGCTATAGGCTACTCGCTTAGTACCGTTATACTATTATTCGGTGCCGTCTAAGAAGACTATAAGTACGTCTAGGGGGAGGGCCTTCTACTAAGCTATAAAGGCCTTAGCTACTTCTTCTTTCGTCTAGCCCTCCGTAGGGTTAGTGCGGTAGCCGGGGAAGTAGTAGGGGGCTACGAGCTATAGTCGGGGGAGCTAGGGGAGCGTTCGTGTAACTCGTTAGACGCGAGAGCGTAGTTACTAGCTATTACCTATACCTCTACCTCGAGTAATAAGGGTAGTCTCCGCGCGCTAGGTAAGGGGATAGGAGGCGTCCGTAGTACGGAGGTACCTTACAAAGCGCTATTTAACGTCCTCGAGGGCAAAGGCCGCCGTAGGTAGGCTAGATTCGCGGAAGAGGACGGGGTAGGCGTAGTCTACTAGACTAGTAGAATAGCTCGTATAGCTAGGATAAGCGTACGGTCTATAGACTTTATAGGAGAACTTCCGGAAAGTAACGGTTTAAACGCTATCTTAGTAGTTACTAATTAATTATTAAGAATAAGGTATTTAGTACCCTACTAGACTACTACCTTAGTAATAGCCCTAGCTAAACTCTTTATCGCTAACGTCTTTAAGCTATACGGATTACCTAATACTATTATTAGTAATAGAGGTATATAGTTTATAGTAGATTTCTAGAAGTTCCTCTATTAACGCCTAGGAGTAACCCCTAAACTCTCTACTACCTTCTACCCTATAACTAACGGTTAGACGGAACGATTTAAGGGCGTTATAGAATAGTACTTACGGAACTATATTAACTACCGTTAAGATAATTAGGCGGATTAGCTACTATTAGTAGAACTTTTAGCTAATCTATATATTTTAGCTACTACTAACTTATTACCCTTTACCGCTAACTACGGGTTTAACCCTCGGTTTACGATCTCTCTTCTAGTAGCTACCGAAGTTTTTACGCTAAACGCCCGAGCCTAGTTATAACTCTTAGACGATTTTATCTACTAGATAGAAATAATTAATAGCTACCTAGGCGAATATATAACGTACGTATAATAAGTCTACGTAGAATAAGCTAACTAAACCCGCGCTCTAGCTCCTAAGTATAAAGTAGGAGACGAAGTCTTTCTACTTACTACTAATATTTAGACGGATCGAGCTTCGAAGAAGCTTAACTAGAAAAGGCTAGGCCGGTTTAAAATCTTAGCTAAGGTATTACCGTAAGTATACCGTCTAGAACTCCTATAAACTATAAAAATCTATCCCGTTTTCCATATATCCTTACTCCGCCTAGTAGGTATAGACCTATTACCTAGCTAATAGTAATAGCCTCTAACGCCGGTAATTATAGATAGTAAGGAGGAGTATAACGTTAAGAACGTAGTAGGTATACGATTTAATAAGAGTAATAAACGTTTTAAATATCGCGTATAATAGGTAGGCTATAACCGCGTAACCTAGGAACCTATAGATAACCTTACTAACTTACGAGCCCTAGTCGATAAGTTCTATACTACCTACCCGGACGAACTAGTACTAGACGAAGTCGCCGTAGAGCTATACCTTAAGGGGGGGTAGTATTACGGAGTAATACCGAGTTAGGAGGATTAGTAAGTAGGAGAGTAAACAATGTCCGCACGAGTCGTATAGATCCTTAACGGTCCGAATTAGTTAAGCTAAGCGAGGGGGCCTATCCGCGTATAAAGTAATACTTACTACTCGCTAGCGTCTCTTATTATTCTATACCTAGACCTCTTCGTTAAATCTAGCTCTTTACTTAGTATTATTTGTTTTATACCCTAGAACCTCGTAATACTAAGCTCCTAATTAGACGAAGTAAATATACTCTCTAACGTTTTCGTCTAATCCGTAGGCTTCGTTAAAGAGCTACTATAGATCTTAATCGTTAAGTATAATCTCGTCTAACGTTACGTTATCTAATATTAAATCGTCTAACGTCGCGTTATTTAGTACTAACGTAGCTAAGATATAAAAATAATTAGGTTTTAGTAGTACTTAATTCTAATAGGTAATATATTCGCTAACTTTACTCCTCCTCCCTCCCTAAGCTCCTTATAGTAGATCTCCTAACTATCTTATAAGACTATTAGGTTTTATATCTAAGCGTCTAGAGTAATAAGTAATCTTAAAATAAAATCTTAAGAGAAAAATAGTCTATCGTACTTAGCGATGTATAAGTTACTTCGTAGTAGTAAGATACTCTAGGGTTTTATAATTAGTAATTACTATATTAGAGAAAGCTACTCTTTCTAGCTCTAGATACTACTCCTTAAAGTAACGAATAATTACGAGAAGTTCTTTATTATAGATCTCGTAATTATAATCTTCTTTAGAGTATTTATTTAGGGAAAAAGGTAACTAGCCGGAGGACTCCCTCGTTACTATTAGGATATTACGCCCGTAGTAATATAATTAGAGGTATCTATCTCTACCTCTATTACTAATTCTAATAAGATATCTTAATTAACTAAGGTATTAGACGGCCGGAGGCTAGGTATACGTAACTAGATTACGTAGTACCTACCCCTCTCTATACGGTAACGAGTCCTCCTTAATATATCTACGTAGCCTCCTAGAAAGCCTTTTCCTCCGTATAAATAACTACCTTTATCTGTACATTAAACTACTAGTAGAGCGTAGGATACCTACCTCGCTCTATCTTCTTATAATTCTAGATTAAAGTACACGAGTATTATCCTTCTATTAAATTAAAGTTATAGGGTATTAAATTCCTACTAGTAATCTACTACCTACTCCTACTAAGTATCTTTTCATATAAGTTATATAAGTAGTATAGCTACATCGCTAAAGTCTTAAATAAAGTAATAGTATAAATTCGTAAATCTAAGGTAGCTTTATATATCTTTTACGTTCGTAGGCGTTTTCTATTCTTTAAATATAGAGATATTTACTTAATCTATATAGATATCCTTAGTAGGGTTTATAAGCCCGAGATATTCTACCTTAGTAGTATAGAATTTACTCTTCTCGATATCTACTTATAGTCTAGCCTTATAGAATTTACTTAGGACTATAATAATATACTCCTTATCGTATTTTAAATTATCCGAATAGATAAAGATGTCGTTAATATATATAGTATAGAAGACGTTAAGGTATAGGTATAGGATATTATTAATATAGTTCTTAAAGGATCTAGGAGTATTATATAAGCCGAAATATATTATTAAAGATTAAAATAAGCTATAGCGTATACGGAATACTATCTTCTACTCCTTAGGGCTACGCGGGTTAAGAGTAATAGGTAGTAGCTTTAGATAGTAATAGTATTTAGGCTATAGTAGTTAATATAAAAGCGTAGACCTCCGCGTAGTATTTTAATAAAGAGAATAGCTACTACGGCTAGGGAGCTACTAGCCCGGATAAGTCCTTTAGCTAGGTTATCCTCTAAGTAATTTTTTAGTACCTTTAGTTAGTCCTAACTTATCCTATAGAGCGGCCTAAAAGGTAGTTACGTACTAGGTTATAGCGAAATAGTATTATTATACGTATAGTAAGGTAGTAGTTTATTATAGTCTAGTCGAGAAAACACGTTAAGGTACTTATAGTATTTAGATAGGAGCTTTATAGATAGATTAGTACTCGGCTTAGTAGATAATAACTTCTTAATAATAGGTAAGGATATAGCGAAAAAATAAGTATCTTATTACTTTAGAAGCCGAGTAAATAGGACGAAGGTATTACGGCGGAGAGGATCCCTGGCTACTAAACGAGTAGGTAGGGCAGGACAGAGTAAAGGATAAGATTAATGACGAGGTTCTAGTTAACTAGAACCTCGTGGGAGGCTGCGCGCGCAAGAAAGCTATGTGCTACGCGCACGGACCACCTCGGCTAGCTAATAATCTAATCTAATCTTTACCTAACTCGTTTGTAGTAACGTCTGTAACGTCTATAGCGTCCTTACCTGACTCGCTCGTAACGTCTGCATTAGTGTCACCCCGTGACACTACCCCCCCTCTAAGGCGGCGCTCCGCCGCTATTTCGTCTAGTACTAGTTCGTTTAGATACTTTTCGTAGTATTCGTTAACTAAAGCGCGAGAGTTATCTAGGTAGTCGATTAGCTCCTAATTAGCACGATTGTAGCCCGTCTATTATACCTTATATTCGAATCGCTTTTTACTCTTATTATACCGCGATCCAACTATCTTTTCCACCACGTACTCCTCTTCTCCATCTATAACAATAGGTAGAGGCGGAGGCTATTATTAACCTAGTAGTAGATCCGTACCTACTAGACGGAGGAGTAAAGTATAGAAGACTAGATGGATTTTCATCGTTAGTAGGAGGTCTAGACGATACGCTTGCGGTAAGACCTTAGCTAGGATTTTGAAGCGGCCGAGCTTTTTCCAATCTAGCTTCTTTGAAGCGCGTTCCGTCTAAATATTCGAAGTAAGTAGGAATACTTCGTCTCCTACTTTATACTATAGTACTAGGGCACGGTTCCGATTTGCTTGTTTAGTATAGATTTACTAAGCGTACGTTATATATTCGCCGAGGTACTCGTCGATTACTTCTATCTAGTATACAAAATCGTCTGAAAGTCGTAATTAAGCCCGACTATTAGGGGTTAAAGCTTCTGTAGCGAGTACCTCTAGGGGAGATACTGTGAACCGTGGATTAAACCCGTAATTTACTGCAAAAGGCGAAAGATTAGTAGTAGCTAAATCGAGCTAGTTTGCTATAAATTCCGCTATAGGTAACTATTCTACCTAATTATCCTACCGGTAGTTAACGTAGTTTCGTAAGTATTACTCTATAATACTATTGAAACGCTCAGTTTGCCTATCCGTCTTAGGATAGTATACTATAGATAGTTTTAGTGCAATACTAAGGCGCTAACAGAGGTATAACTAGAATTCTAACACAAATTAGGTTCCTCTATTACTAATAATCGTGTCCGGTAGTCTATGTAGTTTAAAAACGTTAGTAAAGAAGAGCTTCGCTAGTACTATAGCTAAGGTTAT
>ML978734.1:255703-286100 GCA_010015785.1 Saccharata proteae CBS 121410
ATTCTTCTTTTAAGTGTTTTTTAGAGAAGAATACTACAGGTCGTAGGATATTTACGTTATCGCGTTAAGAGAGTATTCCCGCGCTCACGTAATTAGACGTATCTGTCTTAAGCTCGATTTCCCTATCTAGATTAAAGTATACGAGCATAATATATTCGTTAAATTAGTCACGCAGCGTGTTAAATACTCGCTAATAGTCCTAAGTCTAGTACTAAGGTGTATCCTTTCGAGTTAGACGGGTTAATAGTGTAGTAATATCGCTAAAATCGCGAATAAAGCGACGATAGAAGTTAGTAAATCCTAAGAAGCTTTGTACATCTTTAACGTTCGTAGGAGGTTTCTATTCCTTAATGGCTAAGACTTTTATAGGGTCTATGTAGATACCTCTTGTTAATATCACTAGACCTAGGTATTTTACCTCGGTAGTATGGAATTCGCTTTTGTTAATGTCTACTTATAGGCCTGCTTCGCGTAGTTTTTGCAAAACTGTAGTAATGTACTCTTTATGCTATTCTATGTTATCTAAGTAAATAAGGATATCGTCAACGTAGGTAGTATAGAAGACGTTAAGGTATAGGCGTAAAACGTCGTTAATATAGTGTTAGAATAACCTAGGTGCATTACATAAGCCAAAGTTCATTACTAAGGATTCGAATAAGCCGTATCGTGTCCGAAATACTATTTTCTACTCTTCTCCTTCCTTTATGCGGAGTTTATTAAAAGCAGCGATAATATCGATTTTGGAGAAGATTTTAGCGCGACCTAGACGATTAAGGGTTTCGCGGATTAGAGGTAAGGGGTAGCGGTTCTTGATAGTAATGGCATTTAAGCCACGGTAGTCTACATAGAAGCGCAAACCACCACCTAGTTTTTTAACGAAGAGGATAGGCGCTGCGGCTAGGGAGCTACTAGCTCGGATAAACCCCTTTAATAGGTTTTCCTCCAGGTATTTTTTCAAAACCTATAGCTCGTCTTAGCTTATACCGTAGAGTAGTCTAAACGGAGGTTGTTTACCTAATTCCAAAGGAATAGAATAGTCGTAAGCTCGGTGCGGGGGTAGTTTATTAGATTCTTAACGAGAAAAGACATCTAGAAACTTATAATACTCGGTAGGTAGTTTAGTAGTAGGATCCGTTTTCGGCTTAGTAGATAACGCTTTCTCGATATCGTGTAAAGATGTAGCGAATACTTAAGTATCTTGTTATTTTTAAGAAGGCGCGAAAACGGCGCGGGGGACATTACTAACAAGGTCGAAGGTAGTTCAGATGGGACGTTCTGAACGATTAGGGACGCTTCGGGCGCGGTACGCGAGTCGATAGCTAGCACTAAAGCGATAGGAGTACTATTAGTACAGTTTCTAGCGTAGTACTCGGCGAATCGTAACGAGTTATTCTACTAGTTAAACTATACCTAGTAACGCCTTATCTATAGGAGGCTAAGGACAACGGAATATCCACCTAGCGAGGTAACGTAGAAGGTAACATCCTTCTTAAAGTAGTTACTAATAGATAGGGATACAAAAACACGGTGGGTAATAGTACCTAAGGATATCGAGCGTCCATCGATAACTCGAATCTCCTAGGGGTGCTTTAAAGGGATTATGGAAAGGTTATATTTATACGTAAAGGTAACATTAATGAAGGTAAAACCGGTAGTACTACTATTAACAAGCGACTCTGTATTAATAAGGCTACCTAGGGTACAAGGTAGAACAAAGTACTAGTTATAGGAAGTAGTGCTAAAGGTAGAAACAGAGACTAATATCGTCGAAGGGGACTCCTAGCCGCGACGCTAGGCAGGAGTACTTAGTTTCCCTAGTTATAAGGAGCAGTAGGAGCCGTAGGCGCGGGCGTAGGCGCAGGCGCA
The DNA here is from genome assembly GCA_010015785.1 of Saccharata proteae CBS 121410. NCBI lineage: Eukaryota > Fungi > Ascomycota > Dothideomycetes > Botryosphaeriales > Saccharataceae > Saccharata > Saccharata proteae. The sequence goes on from ML978734.1 coordinate 257,570, forward strand.
GGGCTAACTATAATCGTAGAGGTCGTAATACGCGTACTACGGTTAGGGCAGCCGTTAGAGATATAGCCTAGGCCGCCGTAGTACAGGCAGAGGCGATTATCGAGCCTGTACTTACGTTTAGTAGGCGTTAGAGGTCTACGTCGTCCCGCGGATAGGTCTATAGCATCAGGGTTAGCTAGAGCTATAGTAGGGGACGGGGGTAGCGGCACGGCTACAGCCGTAGCTATAGCTATAGGAGTAGAGACACGAGGTTTGTAGTTACTATAACGTGTAATCTCCTTAAGGGTGCGCTACTTAGCGTCGAGCTTTACGAGTAAGTTAATAAAGTCGTCTAACTTGTCCGGAATATCGTAGTTAACGAGTAAGGTCTAAAGCTCGTAAGAGATATTACCCTAGAGGATAGCTATAAGCGTATTATTACTAAAGCTAGTTTCTCCTTATAAGCGGCGAAAATTAGCGATAAAGTCGCTAAATTCTCGGTTTTTCATCTTTAAGCCGTAGATCTCGCGGACGGCGTTGGCTTTACGCTAAGGATCCTTAAAAGCCTAGTCTAGTAGTGACTATAGTTCATCTATAGTCTTGAAGGTAGGAACGCCGTTCTCGATCCTTAGAGAGATCTGTTTAAAGCCGACTAGTCCTAGCTTATTAATCACGTATCCTAGCTTAGTATACTCGGTAGCGTAGTACTTATACTCGAGTATAAACTTTATCTAAACGCGATTCTTAAACCCTATGTAACCCTCCTTTAAACTATTAAAAGGTTCGATCTTAATCTTTTCACAGCCTTTATCTAGTTCGTTATCGGCGGCGGTAGTAGTAGTAGCATTAGCACTACTACCCCTATTAATAGTATCCTATAGGATGCGGGTAGCCGTCTCTAGGTCCCTAACACGGAGAGCGGCTTCTATAATCTCTATATTCTTCTACTTAAGGAGGTAGTAGTCGTCGTTAGCTTTATCGTAAAGCGCGCTAATCCAGGCGAACATCTAAGCTAGGTCGTTCGCGATAGCCGTTCTAAGCTCTATAGCGTTACTAAACTACTAGGGCGAATCTATAATCTTAGGATAGCGAGGGCGCACGTTCTACTCGTTGCCCTCTATTGTTTAGCCGGTTACTCGGTTGTTCAGTCGAATCGGTAGCGAGTAGTAGTAGGTCGTAAGTAAGGGTTTTAGTAGACGGTCGCACTAGATCGGGAAGATCGTCTGCGAGCTAACTCTGGCCCGTGTACGATCGGATTTAAGCAACTAGAACCTACTATTACGGCGGAGAGGATCCCTAGCTACTGAACGAGTAGGTAGGGCAGGACAGAGCAAAGGATAAGATTAATGACGAGGTTCTAGTTGACTAGAACCTCGTGGGAGGCTGCGCGCGCAAGAAAGCTATGTACTACGCGCACGGACTACCTCGGCTAGCTAATAATCTAATCTAATCTTTACCTAACTCGTTTGTAGTAACGTCTACAACGTCTATAGCGTCCTTGCCTAACTCGCTCGCAACGTCTGCATTAGTGTCACCCCGTGATAGAAGGTTATAGCTAAGAGACTAAGATTAAGATCGGATAGAGTAGACTAGATAATCGCGACAGAACGAGAATTAATAGCTAGGATAGGAGTAATTAGGGTACTACCTATATAGGTTTTAGTAAAATACTTAGTAAAGTATAGCGAGCTATGTTACTAATTAAATTATACCTAGTAGTACCTTATTTATAGGAGTCTAAGGATAAAAGAGAGAGTATCTACCTAATAATTCTACCTAACGAGGTAACGTAGAAGGGAACGTAATATCTAAAGTAGTTAATAATAGACAGGGGTATAGAGATTATATAGGTAATAGCCCCTAAGGATATTAAGTATCTATTAATTACTAAGGTCTCTTTAGGGGTATCTAATAGGGTTATAGGAAGGTTCTATATTTACGCGAAATTCATATTAATAAAGGTAAACCTATAGTACTACTATTAATAAGTAACTTCGTATTAATTTAACTACCTAGAATATAGGGTAGAACGAAGTACTCTTTTAGTAGGAGTAGGTCTAAGGGCCGAAATAGATAGTAATAATAGTAGAGACTCCTAAGTATAACGTTAATTAGGAGTATCTAGTTTTCCTAGTTACTAGGGGTAGGTATAGTAGATACTACGGGAGCTAGGGCGACTATTATAGCTAAAATACGCGTAGTACGATTATTAGGGTAGCTACTAGAGATATAGCCCGACTTACCGTAGTATAGGTATAGGTAATTATCGAGCCTATACTTTTACTTAGTATACGTAAGTAGCCTATAACGACTAGTAGATAGGTCTATAGCGTCTAGGTTTACGACTAGAGTAGGCGTAGATATAGGTATAATAACGGGCTATATAACTACGGATATAATAGTAGAGTACTAGGTACGGATAAGTAGACGGCCTAGAGGAGTAAGGCTATAGAGTTATAGCTAGAAGTACGGCGCTTAGCGTCTAAGCCTATAATAAGGTCTATAAACCTATCTAGTTCGTTAGGAATTATAACTATAAGTAGTAGACCTTAGAGCTTAGAGAAAATACTATTCTAAAGGACTACTATAAGCGTAAAGTTATTATATCTTATCTCTCCTTAGAGAAGGTAGAAGTCGGTAATATAGTTACTAAAGGAATAGTCCTTTTACTTAAGGCTAGTAAGATCGTAGATAGCGTTTTATATACGTTAGGGATCCTCGTAAGCCTAGTTAAGTACCGTAAATAGGTTACCTAGTATAGAGAAGGATAATATACCCTCCTTAATATAGGGTACTACTTAATTATAAACTTAATTACCTAGCTTACTAACTATAAATCCTACCTTAAGATCTTCGCTATTATAGATATCTTACTTAAGCGTAAACTTTATCTATACTTTATTTTTAAAGGTATAGTAGTTAGTTTTCTTACTATTAAAGCTCTCTAGCTTAGTCCTATTACAGCCTCTAACGCTTAAGCTAAAGCTAGGGCTAGAGCTAGAGCTTGTACCTATAGCTCGATAGATTAATTAAGATAGGGACTAATTACTAGCTTCGAAATCCTAGACGTAACGATTAGCGTCGATTAAGGCGTTACTACTCTTAAGGGCTTAGATACGTACTAAGTCGAACGCTTACTAGTTATTAGTAGTAGCTATATCTCTCTTAGCCGCGGCTAGCTACGCGTTAATTATAGCTAGCTTATAGTTACGCTAACTATCTTTCCTACTAATAGTATAGGCATCGTAATTAGCTTTAGTAGCTAGAGCCGTAATCTAATTAAAAGCCCTAGTACTATCTATCTCTACTATATTATAAAGGCCTTACTTATTACTAAAATAAATTAGAGTAATAGTAGTATCGGAGTAGCGGGCTACGCTACTAGGAGGACTACTAGTAGATCCGCCGCTATTCGATATTATATCGTATCGTAGGTATTAATTAGTAATAAGGGTTTTAGTAGATTAGGTAAATAGAGAGTTATAAATTACCTATAGGCTAACCGTAGCTTAAACGATTAGAAGACCTAGACCTAATATTACGGATAGCCTAGACGTAGACTAAGCTAAGTAGATAAAAAGAGTAGTATTTAACGGAGAGGTCTAAGTATAGAACTACGAGAAGTACTAGGTAAGTACTAAGTATTACTTATATACGTATAGACCCCTTACTTAGCCTAATTTAATTGAATAATCTAAGTCTATAATTTATACGAACGTTACTTACTTACTTACTTACTAATCTAATTAACTTATTATTACTCCGTAATAAGCGCGCTATACTACGCTAGTAACTCCGTAACTATAGCTCTTACTATAGTATCTACTACTACGGTTCTTACTTAGTTACTTACTATAGTACTATAGTATAATAATATAATAATATCTTAATCTACTAAAATAATCCTAAATAGTATAAAACCTATATTACTAACGTCCTATCTAAGTTTTATAGAGCTAGCCTATAAGCTAGTATTAGTAAGAGCGAATCCTATATAATAGAAGTTAGAAACCTTAGCCTTAGTATCTCTACTATGTATATCTATATAGACCTAGCTAAGGTATTAGTAAAAAGAAAATAAGTAACTCCTATAACTATTAGAGAAGTCTAGAGCTTCTTAAAATCTACGAACTTCTACTACTACTTTACCCGTAATTTTAGCGAAGTTTCCTCGAAAGGATAGCTTCTAGTAGTAATAACCTAAGTATTAGTAAGTACTTAAAAGCTATAGGATTAATTAATATAAGGAAAATATACTTACTTATCTTATTTTAAATAAAGTAGTTAAGCTAGAAATAGATACCTTTAAGTATATTAGCGCTAAGGTACTCTCCTAGTATATTAATATAGGTATATTATAGCTACTTATATTCCTTTCTAAGATATACTTAATTAAAGGAAGAAGATAATAATAAGGAGCTTACTATAGTATAGTTATCCTCTATTATAAGGGAAAGTAACCTAAGCTTAAGGGAGCTATATTCCCTATTTAGGTTATTCCGGACTAAAAGAACTTAAAGTAACTAACTACTACAAAAGAATTAACGTACTAATAGGCTAGGTAGAGTATCTTTCTATTATAGTTTAACTTTAAGATTACTTACTAGCTACTCTTATAACGCCCTATATAGCGCTATTTCTCTATGTTATACTTCTTACGTATATCTCTATAGGTATTATTACTAAAGTAATATCCGGTCGTAATATTAGTCTACTCGTAGGTAGCCTTCGGATTAGTAATTATATCGCGTATTATCTTATACTTATTTTTCGCGGTAGCTACGCTAGAGCGGCTACTATAAGGTCTACTAACATTATTAATACGGGTAGTATATCGAATATTACTAGATAATACTAATATAGTATACACTAAGTACGTAGACTATCTAAGCTAGAACTAGTAGAAGTAGGAGTAGCTAGAGTAATCGAAGAGCTCTAGTAATACTTAATATATATATTTAGTCTAATATAAAGGAATTTAGAAGTCCTATAGTAAAGCTAGCTAAAGTAATATTATTATAGAGTTATACTAGGTAAAGTTTATTATTAAGTAATATATATCTAAATCGTATACTAGTACTAAGTAATTAACGTATACTTAAGTCGTAGGCTTAGTTTATTAGATTAAACTAGTTAGCGAAAAGGTCTATATACGTATAAGTAATACTCTATCCTTACTTAGTACTCCTCCTATTTCTATACTAGAACCTTCTCGTTAAATACTACTCCTAAATTTACTACGGCTTATTCTACTCTAGGTCTACGCTCTAGACTACTTATAGTATTAGGTTTTAGACTCTAATTTATATACTAGTAATATTCGAGCTAGAGTAAGCTCGTAGGTAATCTATTAATTAATTAATTAATTTTAATTTAATATCCGCTAGCGCTAGAGCTAATAGGCTCCGTTACTAAGACCTCCCGTAGAGTACTATAGACGTACCGTACGGTAGGCTTAAGTAATTTTAAGATCGCCGTCTCTAAAGACGATAGTCGTAGGAGCTACTACAGATATACTACGTTCTATAAAGGCCTACCCCGTTAGGTAGGCGGAGCTCTATAGGCTGTCTTTATATAGAGTATATAGGAGAGACTATTATTATATAGTAGGAGCGCTATATAGAGGGGGATACCCTCTTATATTACGCCGGGTAGAGTATATAAGAGCTACTAGGGGGGTTATAGCTAGGGGGAAGGAGTAGTAAGGTAAGGAGATTATAATAAAATAGAATAGGTAAGGAAAGGTAAGGAGGAACTAGAGTAAGTAGGTCTAGCCCCGGAGTATTACTAGGGGTAGATATTAGAGTAGAAGGCCGTAGCCTCTAGATACGTAGTAAAGCGCGGCGGATTCTTAAGGAGTCGGGCGAGGAGCGTCTAGCCGTCCTAAGTAGTAATTAGGGGCCTAGTAGGGTCCTTTATCGGCTACTAGCTAAAGGTAGAGTATACTTTAGGGCATAGAATAACGTAGCTAGGCGTCTTAGGCCGGCTATATAAGTAGGTAACTCGAGTATCTTTATAGTAGTACTTTCGATAGTACTAGTAGAAATCCCTATATAATATCCGGGTAGCGAGGTACCTAGCGAGTACTAGGTATATAAGGGCGAGGATATATAGCGCGTCCTCCGGGTTATATCTAAGGGCCTAGTAGCTATAGTACTAGGTAAGCCTAGGAGAGGCTATAGGCTACTAGGTCCTAGCTATATCGCGTACTTAACTACGGCTTCTACTCTTAAATCTAGATAGTATCGGGCGAGTAGCTATACCTACTAATTCTATTAATATCTTTACCGTAGTATTTATAATCTTATCTACTATCCCGTTACTAGGGAATAGCCTAAGGAATACTAGACCTAGATAGGGAGGCCGTCTATTACTAAGTAGACGACTAGAAAGGCCTATTAGGCGGTCTTAGAGGCTATCCTACGTAGCCCCTAGATAACTAATATACTCTCGATATAGGGCTATATAGCCGTCTATCTATATAGTAGTTTTAGTACGTACTAGAGGCCGCGCTATATACCTATTACTTCTACGTCCGTCGTATACGTATAAGAGGTTATTAAGGCGGCTAGTACCCTTAGTAATTCTCTACTATCCTTAGTCTATAGGTAATCTATATCTCTCTAACTCTCTACTAAAACTCTTATCTACGACTCTAATCTATATAACTAACTAATATAATATAGAATACTACTAATAGTTTAATATACTACTCTAGGTACTCCTCTCTTACTAATTAACTTTAATAGTAAGATAAGTCTTCGTTAGGCTATAGAAGTAAATTAGTTAGGGACCTTTAGCTAGATCCTAGCGCTAACTACTAAGGCTAACCGTAATACCTATACTATCTTAGAAAATATCCCTAGCGTAAGAGTAATATAGCTACGGCTAATAATTAATATTAGAAGGACTAAGAATTATAAGATAGTACTCTAGCCTAGGCTAACTACCGTATTAAAATACTTGAAAATAGTACTCTAGCCTAGGCTAACTACTGTATTAAAATACTTAAAAATAGTAATTACTTAACCGAGGTTAATTACTAAATCTAGGATCTTATAGCCGGTAATTCTACTTTATCCTACTTAATTAACTAAGGTATAGGTAGAAATACTAGCTTCTATAATAACGGAGGACATAATAGGTTTAAGCTAGATAGCTCTAATAGAATAAAAGCTAACTACTACGCCTTTAAGAATAAAGTCTAGATAAAACTCGTACTTAGGTAGGATATCTATAATAATAATAATTTTAAAATTCGATTCAAACTTAGTAACCTAAGTAATTAGGTATATAACTAGGATAATACTTAGATTTAGTAGGTTATCTTCTCCTCCTATACGCTAGATAACCTACTTTAAGTAGTTAAGTAGGCTTATAAGGATTTATAGTATATCTAGAGTATATTATATAACCTTACTAGCCTTATATAGAAGGATTAAGTATTTAGTAACTATATTACTTATTTTTACTATTTCTAAGGAGAGATAGGAGTTAATAAGATTACGTATAAGATAGTATTCTATAATAGTATCTCCTCTAAGCTTAAGGATCTACTCCTTACTATTATAGTCCGTAACTATTAAGATAACTTTATCGACCTTCTTACTAAGCTTTATACTAAGCTCCGTACTTATACTAGTTATAAATACTACCTAACGAATAGCTTAGCGCTAGGCCGTCTACGTACTTATATCTAGTACTTTTATATATATAGTTATCTAGCCTACTACCGCCCTAGCGGCTTTAGCTATAGCTCTAGCTCTAACTCTATCTAAACTAGATACTATAGATCTATCTACTAGGTATTATAGTTAGTTAACGCCTATAGAACGAAAATATAGACTAGATAACTATCTTTACTTATACTATAATTAGCTAGGTTATATCTATAGTTATTATCCTAATAATCGTAGTACGTATATCTTAGCCGAAATAATTATACTAGCTTCTATAGCTCTAGCTACTCTTACTCCTTATAGCTAGGAAAACTAGATATACTAAACTAAAGTAATAGCTAGGAGTCCTTTCTCTCTCTATCTATTTTAGTATCTATCCGATAAATAAGTACTTTATTATACTATATACTATAGTTTATACGTTAAGTAGCTATATTTATAGGAAGTTACTTATTAATAGTAGTACTACTAGATATACTTTTATTAATATTAATTATATAGATATATTACTTTCCTATAGCCTTACTAGATTACTCCTAAGATAAGTAGTTAATGAACGCCTAATAGTCTTAGGGGCTATTATAGTACTACGCGCTAAGTTTACCGTAGTTAGGCTAAAAGCGCGAATTAAACGTCTTAACCTCCCTAACCCTCCTACTTTACTACTATACTATAAAGTAACTACGTACTCCTTTACATATAGTCTTTAGCTAGGTTAGTACTAGAAAGGAGCTCTCTCTATCGTAGCGCGGGAATATATTCGGAATATTCTAGGGTAGTATTAGATACGATAAGATAGCGAGGCTACTAGGAATACCTACGTTAACTATCTAAACTACTATCCTTCGAGCCCCTACCCGAGTCGATAACGCTAGTTAAGCTCGTAGTAGCCGCCCTAGGGTAGTTACTTTAAGGGATAAGCGTAAGATAAAACGCGAAATAATTACTAATACGAAGGCTATATAATTAGACTAAAATTACGACTACATATTAATTTAGTAATACTACCTATAGAGAGATACTAAAGAGGTATAATATAAAGAAATAGCGCGACGTAGGGCGTCCTACGCTTATATAGAAGTATATAGATTATCGTATAGAGTTTACTTTAGCCTATAGGCACTAGATAAAAGATTAATAGCGCTAGGTAGTATAGAGTAATAAATACTTAATAGAGCGCGGAAAAGGTATATAGAGAGGGACGTTTAACTTTAGCGTAGATAAGCTAAATAGCTTTACTATAGGCTATATATCCCTAATAATAAGTTAAGGTAACCTTAGGTAGGATATAGTTCTAGCTATATATAGGCTCCCTATAAGGCGGTATCTAAGGTAGACTCCTACTACTCCTAGTAGTTCTAGTAAACCGGGGCCCTCGTAAGGCCGTTCCCTAGGGGTAAAATACTACTACCTCCTAGGCCCTAGATAACGTAAGTAATAGTATAATATTTAGCTACGTAACTATTACGAGTAGAGCCGCGATCTAACGATTAAATAGATTAAATATAATATAAGAAGGTTTCGATAAAGGAGAAGAGGAACCTTCGTACGGAAGATCTATATATAAGTATACTATAAGTTATATAGCTTAGCCGAGAGGCTACGCTAAGTCTAGAATCTAGGGTCTAGTAGCTAGCCCTATAATAGCGACTACGGATAGGTACTTTCCCTAGGTATATTACCTAGACTCGTAATTCTAGGGGTCCCTCTACTAGGAATAACTTAGTCTCGTAGAGGTAGGTTTACTTACTAAGACTCTCGGCCCTAGTAGCGGTTTACTTATTATAAGTAGTCGAAAATACCCCTTACGGTATAGTACCGTAGGCTCTTCTTACTAGTACTAAAGTACGGTATCGAAAATCCTCTCTAGCGCCGCCTTATTACTAAGCTACTATAGTAGTATATAACTCGACCTCTTATTCCCTTGTCCTTAGTAGGCCTAGTAGGTATTTTATCCTTCTAAGCTCTTCTATTATTAGCTGTACTAGAGGCTCGTAGCCCCTAGTTCTTAGGTCGAAGGTATCGTTAGCTAGAGGTTAGGCTAACGAGGATATTAAACGGATCGGATCCGTGTATATCGCGAGAAAAGGAGTAGTAAACAATAGTCGCGCTAGACTAAAAGCGGTTAAGAGAGAATTAATAACTAAGTAATTAATTATCTACTAGTCTATCTAGTACTATTTATATATATACTTTAAATTCTTCTTTTCGTATTATAATAACTTCTACACTATAATAGGCCTATCTATAGATCTATAACATAACTAATTAATCCTCTAGACGCTAGAATTTAACCGTTAAGGCGACTAAGGTATTAAGACCCTAGGGTTAATTATTTTAATTAATAGAGGAGGATATTATAGAGGTTAATATAGGAGGTAATAATAACTAATTCCTAGGTTCTTATTAAGTAGATACTACTCTTAGGAAGGCTAGATAAGCGGCCTAGTCCGACCTATAATAGGCTTACGTAGGACCTTATAGTCTACCTACTATAGCTACTAACTATCTATCGTAGCTACTATATAAGAATTACGAATAGATAGCTTAGACCGCTTATCTAGAAGGTTATATACGTAGGGAAGAAGGCTATATAGAGGCTATAAAAGGGGTAAAAGGTCTACCGAGTATAGGCTATATAGATATATAACTAAGTTACGTTATACCCTTAATCGGAACCTTTTATATAATCCTATACTCTATCTATTAGTAATTATCCTAAGCTATAAGTCCCTTTCTTATTACCTCGTTAGGTAGATACTCTACTATTCTAGAACTCCTATAGATAATATAGTATTAGGTATAGTTTAACTAGAATAACGAATTACTAAGCTTCTCTAAGTACGGTTCTAAGTACTCTATAGTAAATACTTAGTCTACTTTAAACCTACTTATCTTATAATCTATAGCCTCTACTCCGTTCTTATAGCTTTTAGAATAATAGGATATTTAAGTATTTACTATCTCCCTATATAATACTAAGGAAGTCTTATCTACTAAGCTAGCCTCCGACCCTATTAATAAGCTATTTCCTAAGTATTATAAGTTCCTTACTATCCTTCTTAGCTAAGACTCTAACTATCTACTTCCTTACTATATATATATAAATCTACTATCTCGCTTAAACCTAGTACCTAGCCTCTATTCGGACTACTTAATAGTATAGGTTAGGATAAATTAGAAGTACTATAGAAGTACCTAGAAGATAACCTATATAAAGAGTTTATCCGCGATAGTAGCGCCCTAGTTACTTTACTTATCCCCTTTATTAAGAAGCTAGGTAGGAGAGTCTACGCTTCTATATTAAATACTAAGATCTAAATACTAATACTATAAAACTCTACTATCTACTATATCTAATAAATAATAAAATCCCATACTATATAAGTTATACGAGAATATTCTCTAAAATTAATATTATCGCCGCTGAAAATAAACTCTATATAGAAGAGGAAGGGAAGTAGAAGATAGTATCGCTTTATACTTAAATTTAATTAAGTCCTTAGAAATAATTTTCGGCTTATATAACGCTCTAGGATCCTATTAGAATTATATTAATAATATACTACGTCTATACCTTTAGGTCTCTTATACTACTTATATTAACGAGAGCCTAATTTACTAATAGCCTTAAATAATATAAAGCGTATATTACTATAGTTATAACTAAGCTCTACGAAGCTAGTTTATAATTAATTATTAATAAGAGTAAAATCTAGATAATAAAGAAGTACTTAAAAGATATATATAACTACGATATCTATAAGAAAGAAGGTCTTACTATTATCTAATCTTCTTAAGAATAGTAATCTAAGCTTAACGGCGCTACTTTCCCGATTAAGGTAATTATAAGTTATATAAGCCTTAAGTATTTTACTACTATATAAGGAATTTCCGTACTATTAAGTAAGTTAAAGTATTTTCTCTTATACTTTATGTTTTAAATTACCTACTACCTAGGTTACGAAAGTACGAACCCTAATAGCCCTACTAGACGATTAGGAGATCTACCTATATAGGGAGAGGAAGAGGGAGGAGGAGGAGGGAAAGATAGAGGGAGGGTAAAGTCGATAAGTATATTACCTAATAGTTAGCTACTACCTATAATCTATTATCTTAAGGTCTTCGTAACCTCTACTACCCTATTACCTAGTAGTCCTAAGGACAAAACTATACTAAATAATTAAGATTAGTAATTATAATCCCTTTTCGATAATACTTATTAAGTAGATAAAAAGACTAAAAAGTATGTTTTCCTCGTCTAATTAGGAGCTTAAGGTTTATAAGATATATTACTTATAGATTACTTAGTCTCGAATAGCTATTTTTTCTTTAGAACTAGCCTTTTCGTCCGAAATTACGACCTACTCCGTTTATTTTAATTAAATAAAACTATAATAACCTACTCGTAGGGTACCTAGGTAAAGGAAAAACTAGGACATAAATCTTACGAGCCTACTACTAAAAAGGTACTTACTAGACTATTATAAGATATACACGAAGTTATAACGTTAATTAACGCGTAAACGTATCCCGAGATAAATACTATAGTTAGATTAAGATAATACCCGCGGTAAAGTACTAATAGAGGGATATTACTAAAGATTTCGTTAGTAAACTACCTAAAGGTAACGGCTTTAAAGTAATTTTAGTAGTTACTAAACAACTATCTCTAATAAGATACCTAATACCCTACCGTATAATAGCCTCGGCTATAGTAGTATAACTAAATTACTTTTTTACTAACGTATTTAATCTCTATAGATTATTTAATACTATAATTAGTAATCGGACTATATAAGCTTTCTTAGATTTCTAGAAATCTCTTCATTAATGCCTTAGGATTACGCCTAAGTTATAACCCGCCTACTGCCCTAAGATAGTAGCTTAATAGAATAGTTTAACGGCCTTATAGAGTGTTTACGAAACTATATTAACTACTATTATAGTAAGTAGGTAAAAGTAGCTATAATTCTTTATAGGTTATTAGTATAACTAAATATAAATTATTTAGTTACTAATTACTCGACCTATCCCCGTATATAAACTACTTAGGTAGCGCTCTAGTATTTAACCTTAGTAGGTCCTTATATTAGGGTATAAACCGATAAGTTATAATTCCTAAAGACCTATCTTAAGTATAACCTTTCTATAAATTTTATCTAAGCTAGTAGCTTAATAGCTACTTTACCTATTCTCTTTATAATAATTTCTTAGAGTAGCCTATATTTCTATAATAACTACTAAGGCCTTAAAGCTTTTACTATAAATAATAAATACACTTTATCTTCCTAATATATAAAACTCTTAATTAGTTAAGCTATATTAATATTAATATATTATTTAAAATTAGATACTAATTCTCCTCTAAGAAACTATAAAGAGATAGAGATATAGAGTAGAAGGTAGCTTTCTATATATACTACCCTAGCCTATCTAAAGTAATTAATTATAAAATCTACCTTATAGAACCTATCTATATTCTTTTAAATTTATTCTAAAACGTCTTCTATTTATACCTTACTATATTCTATAATATATATAACCTTAAGGAGTATAAGATATATACTATATTACTTTCAGATATATTCTAAGAAGCTAGATTAGTAGAATAGGAGACTAGTTAGAAATAAAGGGCTTCTTATAGTAGTAAGGTAGTCTTAATAAGTAGCTTTTCTTAGAAAGCTAGAATTAGTAGTGCGTATATATAACGACTTAAGTATTTCGTCTCGTAAATTACTATAAAGCCTATAAGTTAGTAGAAAATATTAGAAGTACTTTACTTACTAAGATAGGAAATACATAATTAAGATATACCTCTAATATAAGGTCTCTACGATAGAATACTAGCTTAAAGTCTAAATATTAGCTATATTTTAACCTTTATATTAGAAGATAGAATAGTATAATACTTAGCTATACTTTACTTATATAATAGGAACAAAGGGCTTTATAAGAAGTATAAGAGGACGTCTAAAACTAATAGTTAGTTAGCGTATATAGAAATAGAAAGAGGTATAAGTAGTACTATATAATAACCCTTATAAATAGGTTACGCTATAGGTAGTAGTAGTCTACGCTAGTAATAAGCTACTACTAATAGAATTTATTAATATAGTTCTCTTATATTTACTAAAGCTAGGGAGTAAAACGTCTTCGTAGTCTTATCTCTATTAGGTAATAGTAATTATAATATTAGGTTAGTATAGCTTAGACAAGAATTTAATAGCTTTACTAAGTAAGACGTATATACTATATTTAGTACTATATACTAGGTTTACCGTAGTTAGGCCGAAAACTCGAATTAATCGCGTTAACATCCCTAGCTCTCTTACTTTACTACTATACTATAAAGTAACTACGTACTTCTTTAAAGCTAGTCTTTACCTAGGCTATTCCTAGAAAGGAGCTCTCTATAGTAGCGCGGAACTATACTTTAAATATTATAGGTAGTATTAAATATACTAAGATAGTAAGGCTTCTAGGAATAGCTATATTAACTATCTAAAGTACTATCCTTTAAGCCTCTACCCGTGTTAGTAACGCTAGTAAAGCTCGTAGTAACCGGTTTAGGGTAGTTACCCTAAGGTATAAGCGTAAAATAATATACGAGATAATTACTAATCCGAAGGCTACTTAAATATAGTATAAAAATATAACCCGATATTAATTTAGTAATTATACTTATAAAATAATAATTTAGAAGTATAATATAAAAAGATAGCGCTATCTAGAACGTCCTCCGCTTATGTAAAAGTATATAGATACTTAGATAGAGTTTACTTTAGCCTATAGAGACTAGATAAAGGGCTAATAGCGCTAGGTAGTATAGAGTAATAAATACTTAGTAGAGTATAGTAAAGGCCTCTAGAGAGAATAGTATCTTAGGACCCCTACGTAGAAGTAGAAGAAAGAAATAATTACTCTATATAAAGTAGGGAAGGATATATCTATAATAGTATAGGGGCCTTCTCTAGAGCCGTAAGAAGGTAGCTACTATATATTAGAGAGAGGGACTTAAACGCGGAGAAGAATAGCTACTTAGCGGCCTCCTATATTAAAAACTAGAGACTAATCTTAAGATAGCCTATTAGCCTAGTATACTTTTTTAGATAGCTACTTATAGAGTAGTACCTAGTAAATAGCTAGCCTATTCCCTAGGTTTTAACCCGATTAACTATATCTAGTACTACCTTAAAGATAGAGTACTAAAGCTATACCTAGAGCTTACTACTATTATAGCTAGTAGTAAAGATAATATTATAGAGAACCTTAGGATATATTACGCGAGAGCTAGGATAAGATCGCTAAGGATAAATTTAATAGTATTCTAGATAGTATAACGAGATATATTACTTAACGTAAAGAAGTAGTATATATAATTATAAGTAGTATAGATATAGATCTATATTAGAGCTACGTAACTATTAACCCTTGTACTTTATTTTTAGGCCTATAGTACTAATATTAATAGTTAGATAGTAGGTAGGAAAAGTTAATTTAGTATATATAAACTACCTTAACTTAATATTTATAGAAATTACTATATACTACTATCGTATCCTTAATAGCTATAGAAACTATATAATATAAGTGTTTTATTATTTATTACGAATATAGATAAACTCTACTATCTATTATTAGCTCTTCCTCTACCTATATACTTTTAACGCGCGTAAAACTACTTAATACTCGATATTATATTATCTAACCCTCTAGTAAGTACCTATAGGAAGCGCTCTTCTTAACCTAAGGGGAAAGAAGATTATATAGCTATACCTAAAACGTTAGGATTACTTACT
This sequence comes from Saccharata proteae CBS 121410, assembly GCA_010015785.1. Lineage (NCBI taxonomy): Eukaryota > Fungi > Ascomycota > Dothideomycetes > Botryosphaeriales > Saccharataceae > Saccharata > Saccharata proteae. The sequence goes on from ML978734.1 coordinate 273,030, forward strand.
TAGTATTATATTACAGATAAATAAATTAAAGTAATTAATAGTAGGGTCTTAATTCTAGAGCTTATAATCCTATCTATATAGATAAGTAGATAGGCTTCTAGATAGTAACTATTAACCTAGGTTAAGCTATTCATAAAAATATAATATAGGGGTATATATATAATTAGAACTATATAGAGTTAAAGATAACTTTATTTAAAACTTTATAAAGCTATATTTAGCCTAGAGTAATCTAGTTAATCTCCTCTTATACTACTAAGCTCGTATAGGCCTTAAAGGGTAATAGTTATAAGTTAGGTATTACTATACTACCTACTCTTCTCCCTTTCCTAAATCTCTAAGGGTATAATATACTAACCTTAACTACTTAATAGGCCTATCTTAACCTACGTTATAAGCCTATCTTAGCTTATATTTATTCTCTTATATAGCTTATACTTATTAAATTTACTATAGCTACGTCTAGAACTATCCTCCCTAGCGCTAAGTACTAGGAAGACTTTAGAGTCCTACTCTACGAGTAAATAGAGAACCTTAAGCTCTAGTCCTACTATACTTTACCTTATCTGCCTAGTAATAATAATAGTAGTAGTAGTAGTAGCTATACTAATACTACTAGACCCTACGCTCCCTACTCTAACCCTATAATAGAGATTATCCTTACGAGGCCGTAGGACGAGCTTGTAGAGGGGATAAGTTAGACGCTAGATATAGTAAGAGAAGTAATAGGGAGGCCCGACCCGCCGATAAGATCTCCGGCGAAGAGGCTAGGGGGGAGTCTCGAGGAGAGACCTACTAAGCTCTCGAGAGGTAAAGATACCTCCGCCGTAAGCTCCTTAGGACCCCTAGACCCCCCCTACTAATTAGAAACCCTAAACTCTCTAACGTCTCCTCTACCTCCGCCTCTACTATCTCCTCCTCTCCTCCCGCTATAACCGCCGCTCTCCCTACTACTACCGCCGCTCTCCCCGCTATTACCCCCGTTACTAACCCTCCTAACCCTCCTAGGCCTAATCCTCCTACTACCCTCCCTTCTAGTCCCTATAACAGCTCCTTCAGCCCTACTATACCTAGTAAGGGCGGTAATATACTCTCCGAATAGGGCGCTTCGCCTACGAGAGGTACTACCTATATTAAAACCGTAGGTAGTAAAGCTATTACGAGAGGTAGAGGACGAGAAGGAGATAATACGTCTAGGGGTTATCCCTTCTAGGTACGTAGGAACCTATCTTACTAAGAAGTACGTCTCCTAGTTACGGAGGCGGGGGGACTACTAGGCGTGTAAAGCCTATACGTCTAGGAGGAGACTCTAACTCCGTGTACTACCGGATAGGAGTATCGTGTTAATACCCCTCTACAAAGAGGAGTAAGGGGGGAGCCCGGAAGATTATCCGGGGTACTATGTAAGGGGGGAGGGTATTATCCGGGTTAAGCCTACGCTCTTTTAGTAACGTTAGGCGGTAGTAAGGTACGGATACCTTTTAATACTTATAGCTTACTTTTAATACTAACACCGACTATTAGTAGAGTACCCGGGGAGCTACGTAGTGTCGAGTACCTACGCGGCGGGTAGCTAGCGTTACTTGTATTTATTTGTATTTTCCTTAGATAGGGTTACTTTACGTTTCTTTATTTCCTTTTACTTTACTTAGAGTTACTTTGCGTTTCTTTAGATTTCCTTTTACTTAGGGTTACTTTATATACGTTTCCTTGTATTTCCTTTTACTTTACTTTACTTTACTTAGGGTTACTTCGCTCGTATTTTCTTAGCTTACTTAGGGTGTGTAGGTTTATATTTCCTTTTTACTTATATTTAGACGGGGTTACTTTACTTAGATTTCCTAACGTTATGTTTTACTTTATTTTTCTTATATAGTTTACTAAAAAGATTACTTACTCCGAGACTAAATCTATAGGTGTCGGCCTAAGGAGCTATGTTCTATACGAGGAGATTCTAGAGGCCTATATCTACCAAGGAGACTCTAGAGATAGGCCTACGTCTACCGAGTAGGTTAGCTGTCCGACGTAGTATCGAGGGCGTCGAGCGACCTACTCCGAGGAGACGTGTTCCGTACGAGGAGACATATCCTATACGAGGAGACTCTAGAGGCCTACGTCTACTAAGGAGGTTAACTATCCGACGTAGTATTAAGGGCGTCGAGCAACCTACTCCGACAAGTACTAGAAAAAGAGTAAGCGGTAACGTTAATAAGGAGAATTAGCTATTATACTAAGCCTATTCTTAAATACTATATTAAAGATAAGAATTACGAATAGATAGCCTAGACTACTTATCTAGAAGGCTATATACGGATAGAATTAGGCTACGTATAGGCTATAAAAAGAGTAAAAGGTCTACTATATATAGGCTACCTAAATACGTAACTAAATTACGTATATACTCTTAATTAGACCCTTTTATATAATTCTACATTAGAGGTATAATATTTATCCTAACCGAAGTATATATATTATAATCTAGATATAGTTATAGAGCTTTAAGTAGTAGACGAAAATCTATAAGAGTTTTCAATAGAGGAAGAACTACCTCTTTTACTAGCTATAAGAATCTACTAACGAATGTAGCCGTAGTACTAAAACAAATTATAGGTTAATTAATTACTAATAACCTAACGTTCTTTAGTAAGTATATCCCCTAAAAACCATCTCTATAAGTAGTACCTACTTATAACGTTAGCTTAATTAATTAATTTAATTTTACGTCCGCTAGCGCCGAAGCCGATAGGCTCCGATACTAAGACCTCCTATAGGGTACTATAGACGCGTTAAGCGATAGTTTTACGCGATCTTACTAAATATTACTACCTTCGATAATAATATTCGTAGGTACCGCTATAGTAATACTACGTCCCATAGAGGCTCGCCCTATTAGATAGGTAAGGTACTAAGCTATCTAACTATCTATAGAGTATATAGAGGGGACCGTTATAAATAGTAGGAGCGCTATATAGAGGGGGATACCCTCCTATACTACGCCGGGTAGAGTATAAGAGTATAGCCGGGAGGGGTTACCGCTAGGGGGGTAGTAAGGTAGAGAGAATATAGTAGGAATTAGTATAGGTAAGGAAAGGTAAGGAGCGACTAAGTTAGGTAGGGTAGCCCCTAGGAGATTACCGGGGGTAGATATTAGAGTAGAAGGCCGTAGCCTCTAGATACGCGGTAAAGCGTAGTAGGTTCTTTAGTAACCGGGTAAGGAGCGCCTAGCCGTCTTTAGTAGTAATTAGGGGCCTAGTAGGGTCCTTAGTTAGCTACCTACCGAGGTAGTATATGTCTTAGGGTAGCGTACTACGTAGTTAGGCGTTTTAGGCCGCCTATAGGAGTATTTAACTAGTACGTCCTCGTAGTAGTACTTTTAGTAGTACTAGTAGAAGTCTCCGTATAATATCCGGGTAGCGAGGTACCTAGCTAGGACTAGGCGAGTAAGGGTAAGGGCGTATAGTATATCCTCTAGGTTATAGCTAAGGGCCTACCGGCTGTAGTACTAGCTAAGCCTAGTAGAGGTAGTAGCCTACTATTCCTAGGCGGTAGCGCGTACGCGGCTACGGCTAATACTCTTAACTCTAGATAGTATCGGGCGAGTAGCTATACCTATCGGCTCTATCGTTATCTTAGCCGCGGTATTCGTAAGCGCGTCTACGATCTCGTTACTAGGGATCCTTATATGTCCTAAGGACTATCTAACCCGGATAGGTAGGGTGTCTATTACTGCGTATACGCCTAGGAAGGCCTACTAGGAGGTCTTTAACGCTATTCCGCGTAGGCCCTAGATTACTAACGTACTATCCACGTAGAGCTATACGGTTATCTAGCTATATAGGAGCCTTAGCGCGTACTAGAGGCCGCGCTACGCGCTAATTACCTCCGTATTAAACACGTATAAGAGGCTATTAAGGCGGCCTATACCTTTAGTAATCCGCTACTATCCTCGGTAGATCGCGTAGCTATAGGCTACTCGCTTAGTCCCGTCGTACTATTATTCGGTACCGTCCGAGAAAACTATAAGATTATAACGTTAGTGTACCTAAAGAAATATATAAGGTCGAAAATTACTAACTAGTTTCTTATCGATTAGGTATTTCTCTAGGATTACTATCCTACTACTAGACTATTAGATCCCGGTACGGGTCTAATAGTTACCTAGATATATAAGGATCCCTAGGAACGAAATAGCGGACGTACTCGCTAATACTATAGCTAAGACTAAGATAGAACCGATAGGTATAGCTACCCGCCTAATACTATCTAGAGTTAAAAGTATTAGCCGCGGCTAAGTACGCGTAATAGTATAGAGGTAGTAGGTTACTACCTCCTTACGACTAAGCTAGTATTACTGTAGATAGAACCTTAAGTACGACCCTAGAGACACGCCCTAGGTACTCGCCCTAACTAGACCTATACTAGTACGATACCTTACTACCCGTACCTTATACGGGGATTTAAGCTAGTACTAGAAGAAGTTCTAGTACGAAGATACTAACCTTAATTACTCCTACGGCCGCCCTAAGATACTAGATTATATCGTCCGATGCCTTAAAGCGCGTATCTCCTTTAGTAGGTAGCCTACTAAGGACCCTACGGGTCCCCTAGTTACTATAAAGGCTAGCTAGGCTCTACTTATACGGCTCCTTCGTACTCCTACGCGCTCTACCGCGCACCTAGAGGCTACGGGCTTCTACACGGATATCTGCCTACGTTAATATACTAGGGGTAGTACTACTACTTACCTTAGTCGTTCCCTACCCCTCTATTTCTATTCCTATCTACCTATACTCTCTCCTCTACCGCTATACCTCCCCCTAGTACTACCCTCTTATACTCTACCCGGCGTATACTCGGAGAGTCTTCTTCCTTACGCCTTAGCCGCGTAAAAGTACGGCTCCCCTATGTACTTTTATATATATAAATTCCTATAGAACACTACCTACCTAACGGGGCGGGTACTAGTTAAGCGCGGACTATCCGTAGTAGCTCCTACGACAATCGTCTAAAGTACCCTATATAAGGTCTTAGTAACGGAGCCTATCGGCTCCGGCGCTAGTAGACGTAAAATTAAATTAATTAATTAATTAATTAAGACTATTAGATATAGATCCTCTAAGAGAATATTCTATATATATATAACGTATACTAATAGTAAGTAAGGGTTCCCTATGTATATAGATATCTAGCTACTAAAGTAGTATTCTTAATCTTATTATTTACGCTATTATAGAGTAATTTAGATAATATATATATATATACTAGACCTTATATAATCTACTACTCGGCCTAGACTACTCTAAGAGGCTATATATATTACCTGAATTAGTACTCTCCTATTAAATTAGCTCCTAATTAATACTATAAGACTCCTTCGAAGCTCTATAGTAATTAGTACTACTAGAGAATTACCTAAGAAATAGAATAATAATTTTTGTCTTCCTAGGATATTCTTAACCCTCGTAATTATTCTACGTAGTACTCTACTAAGTAGTATATATATTTTGAAATATACCCTAACTATAGTTATAAAAGTCCTTCTCCTACTAAATATTAAGCTAGGTATAGTTATTATAAAGCTAAAAGTATTATAAAGTAGGCTCTAGAGTAGAATCCTTAGATATTATACGAGGAATCTTTTACCTAGCGATAGGTAGGTTTATATACTTAGCTATAGGATTAATACGTATACGGGCTACTAATTTAACTATCGTGGCCCGCTATCGCCGAGGCGGCGACGGTATAGTCTACCTAGAGCGTAGCGTAGACTACTCCTTACTATACTACCTACTATACCCCTATCTCGCGTTTATAGACAGCCTAGTAGGTAGCTTTTCCTCCTTATATAATTATAATCCATCGATTCCTTTATTAGCGAAGTATTATATATTAGAAATAGTTATATAGATATCTATATTTTTAATATTCCCTCTTATATAGAGTTAAAGATTACTTCTCTTTAGGAGAATTTACTAATCTAGTTAGGTAATTTAACTATTTACGCTATTACCCTAAGAACCTATACCCTAAGACTTACTATAGTTAAGGGTAGACTACGTATATTTATATTATAAGAAGCTACCTACTACCCTAGCTTCTATATTTATATTAGCTTAGAAGTCCGCCTATGTAGAATTATTTTATAGGTTTATAGGTAGTAGGAATACTCTCTATAATAAGATAGAGATATTAGTACTACTAGATAGGTTATTAAATACTATCGTAGGTAGCTAGGGTAATTTCCCTAGGTATAGGTAAAATAATCTAAATTAGTATAATTATTATTATAACTTAGCCTCCTATTACCACTTCGCTATAAGCTTATAAGAAGACTCTAAGCTACCTTATTACTAGTACTACTAACCTCTCTCTTAAGCTAAGATTTTATAAGATAGGAAATATATTTAGGTACTTAGGGAATATATAATATATATAAGTAGTTTATATAGGTAATAGGCTATAGGCTATTAAGAATATAAATAGTAACACTTAGCTTACTTATAGAGTTAGTAAGTAAGGCCCTATTTAGAAGGATTAATTAATGAATTTAATTTTACGTCCGCTAGTACCGGAGCTAATAGGCTCCGTTACTAAGACCTCCCGTAGAGTACTATAGACGCGCTATACGGTAGGCTTACGCGATTTTTATTACTACCTCTAAAGACGATAGTTATAAGAGCTACTACGAATATATTACGTTCTATAAAGGCCTACCCCGTTAGATAGGTAGGGCTCTATAGGCTATCTATATAGGAATAGCTGTTATTACACGATAGGAGCGCTATATAGAGGGAAGTACCCTCTTATAGTACGCTAGGTAGAGTATATAAGAGCTACTAGGGGGTTATAGTAGGGGGGGGGGGGTAGGGGAAGTAAGGTAAGGGGAATATAGTAAGATAGGTAAGAAAAGGTAGGGAGTAACTAGGGTAAGTAGGTCTAGCCTCGGAGTATTACCGGGGGCAGATATTAGAGTAGAAGAAGGCCGTAGCCTCTAGATACGCGGTAAAGCGTAGTAGGTTTCTAAGGAGTTAAGCGAGGAGTTCCTAACCTTCCTTCGTAGTTATTAGGGGCCCGGTAGGGTCCTTTATCGGCTACTAGCTAAAAGTAGAGTATACTTTAGGGTACTAAACTACGTAGTTAGGCGTCTTAGGCCGGCTATAGGAGTAGGTAAGTCTTATATTATCGTAGTAGTACTTACGATAATACTAGTAGAAGTCCCTATAAGATATCCGGGTAGTAAGGTACTAGGTAAGTACTAGACGTATAAGGGTAAGGGCGTATAGCGTATCCTCTAGGTTCTATCTAAGGGCCTAGCGGCTATAGTATTAGCTAAGCCTAGTAGAGGCTATAGTATCCTAGTTCCTAGCTATAGCGTATACTTAACTAATACTTATACACTTATCTCTAGATAGTATCGGGCGGGTAGCTATACCTATCGGTTCTACTAATATCTTTACTACGGTATTTTTAAGCGCGTCTACTATCTCGTTACGAGGGATCTATATATAGCTTAGGGACTATTAGATATAGATAGGGAGGCTATCTATTATCGAGTAGACGCCTAGGAACGCCTATTAGGAGGTCTTCGAGGCTATCCTATATAGCCCCTAGATAACCGATATACTATCGATATAGAGCTATATAGTAGTCTACCTATATAGTAATTTAAGCGTAGACTAGAGGCCGTACTATTCGCCTATTACTTCCGCGTTTAATACGTATAAGAGGCTATTATAGCGACTAGTACCCTTAGTAATCCTCTACTAACCTCGATAGGTAGCGTAGCCGTAGGCTACCCGCTTAGCTCCTTCGTAATATTACTAAGTACTATCCGAGAAGATAGTAATAATATCCGGGAAGAGGGTATAACGGAATTTAATCCTTTAATTACTAATTACTTATCTTATTCCTATATTTACTACTCGGTTAATACCCTAGTATATAGTCGTAGTACTACATTATAGAGTTACTATAGAAATCTAATTCCCTAGAGTACTCCTACTTCGTAAAGCTTCCCCTAGCCTAGTAGTATTATTCTCTTATATATATTAGATACGGAGAAGTTAATAATCTAAATTATAATACTATAGGCGTAATACTATAGAGTAATACTAAATTAAGAGGATTAATAAGTAAGTAGGTAGGTAACGTCTATATAAGTCGTAGATTATCTTATTAGATTAGGCTAAGTAAGGGTCTATACTCTTCTAAGTAATACTTAATACTCGTATACTTAGACCTCTTCGTTAAATCTAGCCTTCTACTTAGTATAGCTCGATTAGCTCCCTAAGGCCTCTCGTATTATTATCTTAGTCTATAAATTATTATAATTAAGTATCTATAAGCTACGGTTAACTTATAGGTAATTCATAACTCTCCGTTAAATAACTACTAAACCCTTATTATTAATTAATACTTACGATACGATAGGATACGATATTAAATACTAGCGGACATACGGATAGGCCTACGGGTAACGTAGCTTACTACCCTAATAATCCTATTACTCTACTCGATTTTAATTACGAGTAAGGCCTCCGCTATACGGTAGAGGTAGATAGTATAGGGACCTTAAATTAGATAATAGCCTTAGCTAGTAAGGCTAATTACGATATATATATTATTAATAGGGATAGAAGAGATATTACTACTACTAACGCTTAATAAGAGGCTAGTTTAACCTATATCTAAATCCTCGAGAGCGGTAACGCCTTAGCCGAGATATACTACTCTGTCTAGGATCTCTAGGTAGGTAATAAGGCCCTATCCGAATTAGTCGATCGGGGCTCTAGCTCTACTTCTACCTCTAGCCCTAGTCTAAGCCCTAGCTTTAGCTCGAGGGTTAGGGGCCGTAATAGGATTAAGCTATAGAGCGTTAATAGTAAGAAAACTAAATAATATACTTTTATAAATAAGGTATAGATTAAGTTTACGCTTAAGTAAGATATCTAGTATAGTAACTTAAAGTAGGTTATATAGTTAGTAAGCTAGGATATTAGGCGTATAATTAAGTAGCCCTATAGATTAAAGAGGGTATCTCGCCTCTTTAGTAGCTAGAGGCTCTTTTAAAAATTATTAATTAAGCCTATAAAGATCCTTAGCGTATCTAGAATACTATCCGCAAGCTTACTAGCCTTAAGTAAAGCTATCTAAATTTTAGCGCTATAAGCGTAATATTTACGAAGAGGAATAGTCTACTAATAGATAGTAGAAATTAGCTATTAAGGTTAACCTAAAACCTATCTAAGGAGTAATAGTATAATTAAAGTCTATTAATAAACTATATTATACGAGTATATATAGATATAGAGACTTATATAGAAGTAGACTACTTCTTCTATACTAGTAGATTACCTTAGCTACTATCTTAACCTAGGTCTACTATATTAAAGAGGGTTTACTAGAAATATTAGGAAGAATAAGAATAAGAATAGGCATATACCTTTATAGAGGCTATAGTATAGTATATTATAAGAAGAATAAGTTATATTATAAAAAACCTAATAGACCTACTTAATAAGTACTTTATCCGGGATAGCTAATTATTAGAGGAGGCTTATACTTTTACATAGGTTACTAAATACTAAATATAATTACGAAGGATTAGTACCTCTAATCTACGAAAGACTAAACTAGATTAGCTAAGTAAAATAGTTTACTAGGATAGGTATATTATTAGCCTTCTATTATAGTACTATATACTAAGTCTACTATAGTATAGCCGAAAATACTTATTAAACGTATTAACCTTTCTAATACTATATTATTACTACTATACTATAATATAACTACGTACTCCTTTAAGGTATATCTTAGGCTAGGCTATAGCTAAGAATAATTATTGTCTAACGTAGTACGTAACGATATATAGAATATACGAAATAAGGAGTTCTTATACGGAGATAGTAAAGTACTATAGGATACCTATACTAATTATCTAAACTATTATCCTTCGAGCTAATACTCGTAATAACTACGCTAGTAAACCTTATAGTAGCCGCCCTATAGTAGGTACTCTAAGGTAGAAGCTTAAGATTCTACGTAAAATAATCGCTAACCTAAAAGCTAGCTATAAGTAGACTAAAGCTATACCTAGGTATTAATTTAGTAATAATACTTATAGAATAATACTTAAGAAGTATAATATATATAGAAAAACTATTAAGGAGTAATATTAAGTAAGTTAGGTAGATACGTAAGTTCGAATTATAAGCTAGGGCTATTTAGAGAGTAAGGCGGAAGTATATATAGTATATATTAGGACTATAAGTTTAGATTATTAGATTAGACTAGCTACTTAAGAAATCTATACCTTTTTAAGTAGTACTTCGTATGTATATAGTACTTCTCCTAGTTCTATATAAGAACTTCTCTATTAATATACTCTTTTTAATTACTATAACTTCCTCTACTTAATCTATATCCCCGACTACCCGTAATAATATTACTCTATAGGACGCCTAATACTTACTTAAAGTTTAATTTAGCCTATATAACCTAGATAAAAGATTAATATAGACTTAAAATTACTTAGTAGAGTACGGAAAATACCGCTAGAGAGAATAGTATTCTAGACCTTATACGAAAATATAGGAGAAGAAGGAAATTAATATATATAAAGTAAGTAAGGATATAGCTTAATAGTATAGGGTATACTTACTAGAGCCCTAGTAAGGTATCTACTATATATAATAGTAGGGGACCTAGATATAAAGAAGAATAGCTACTTACTAGCCTCCTATATTAAAGTACTAGAGACTAAATCTAAGGTAGCTTAGTAGCCTAGTATACTCTATGTATAGGATAACCCCCTAATCTATAAAGCCTATAGAGTATGTAATTAGATAGCTACTTATAGAGTAGTACTTATATTTTAGCTAGTATATTTTCGAGATCTTAACCTAATAGAATATATCTAGTACTACCTTAAAATTATAGTATTAAAGCTATACTTAGAGCTTTCTATAATAGCTATTAGGAAAGAAGTTATTATAGAGAAGCTATAGGATATATTACGTAAGAGCTAAGATAATATTCCTTAGAATATATCTAATAGTATTCTAGATAGTATAGGGAGATATATATAAGTTAGTAGTTCATATTTAGGTATAGTATACGTAATTCTAAATAGTATAGATATATATCTATATAAAACCTACGTTAATTTTAAGCCTATTATATCCTTTTCTAGGCCTATAAAAGCTATATTAATAGTTACGTAGTAGATAAGAAAAGGTAGTTAGGTATATATAAATAACCTTAACTTAGACTCTCTAGAGACTACTATATAAGATCTATATGAAAAAGGTAGAGAATAGTAAACTATATTTAATAAATAGTATAGCCTATATAGGTAGCTATTTATAGCTATCTAGCCTTACTAATACTCTAAGTATATTCTATAAATAGATTAACTAAGTATTATATAAGTATCTTAAAAGGTATTATTTTAGTATATAAAGTCGTCTATAAGCTATAGCTACGCTCGACTATCTAGAGTTAATACTTTTATAGCTCCTAGAATTAAGGTTATAAACTATAGCTTAAACCTATAGTTTATAGTAAAAGTTAATAGGTTAGTAGTAGCTATATTATATTAATTTACTACGAATTCTACTATTAGTAGCTATTTATTACGGAGTAATACTAAGCTAAGTAGATTAGCGATTAAGTAAGTAAGTAATATTCGTATTAATCGAAGACTTAGATTATCTAATAAGTTTAGGCTAAGTAAGGGGTCTATATATAAAAATAATACTTAGTACTTACCTAGCGCCTCTTATAGTTCTATACTTAGACCTCTTCGTTAAATACTATACCTTCTATCTACTTAGCTTAGACTACGCTCTAGACTACTATAATACTATTCTACCTAATTATCCTAATAGTAGTTAACCTAGGTTTATAAGTATTACTTAATTATACTATTAAAACGTTCTATCTAACGATCTATTATAGGGTAATATACGGTTAATAGCTTTAGGGTAATCCTAAGGTACTAATAGGGAGATCTTCTAGAAATCTAAGATAAATTATATACCTCTATTACTAATAATAGTATCGGGTAATCTATAGAGCTTAAAAACATTAGCGGATAATAGCTTTATAGTAGTTATAGCTAAGGCTATCGTTTAGTAAAGTATTAGATACCTTATTTAAAATAAATAGTTAGTAACTACTAGGATTATATTAAACCTATTAGTCGAGTAATTTACTAACGAGATCTATAGCGATATCCCTCTATTAGTACTTACGTACGGGTATTATTTTAATCTAACTATAGTATCTATTACGGGATACTTTTACTCGCTAGTAGAGGTTATAACTTTTACGATAGTCTAATAGGTACCTACCTAGTAGTAGTCTCGTAGTAAAAGTATCGTAGTTTTCTTCCTACTTAGGTATTCTACGAGTAAGTTATTATAGTAATATCTACTTAAAAATAGACGGAGTAGGTTATAGTTAGGATAAAGAGATACTTTCCGAAAAAAAGATAGTTATTATAGACTAAATAGTCTTTAAGTAATATATATTTTAAATATTAAGTACCTAATTAGATAAGTTAGATATACGCTTTTACTTTTCGTCTATATTATAGGCTTCGTTAAAGACTAACTATAGATTTTACTTATTAGGTATAAGTATTCCTTCCCCCTACTATAGGTAGATCTCCTAATTACCTTAGAAGACTATTAGACTTTACTCCTACGCGGCCTAAGTAGTAGGTAATTCTTAAGTTAAAATAAAGTATAAAGATACTATAGCCTACTTAGCGCCGTATAAATTACTTAGTAGTAGTAAGATAATTAAGGTTCTTATAGTCTATAGTAACTTTAAACGGAAAACTAGCTCCTTCGAGCTTATTTTACTATTTTTCGAATTATCGAATAATATTAAGAAGCTCTTTATCGTAGATCTCGTAGTTATATTCTTCCTTTAAGTACTTCTTAAAGAAGAACGTTATAGTAGTAGTAGAAGTAGTAGTAGTAGTAGTAGTAGTAGTAGTAGTAGTAGTAGTAGTAGTAGTAGTAGTAGTAGTAGTAGTAGTAGTAGTAGTAGTAGTAGTAGTAG
>ML978734.1:300169-336154 GCA_010015785.1 Saccharata proteae CBS 121410
GTAATCTAGGGCCTCCGCGGAACGGCCTCTAAGACCTCCTAATAGGCCTTCCTAGGAGTCTACGCCGTTATAGATATACTACCCGTCCGGGTTAGGTAGTCCCCCGGATATATAAGGATCCCCGGTAACGAGATCGCGGACGCGCTCGTAAACGCCGTAGCTAAGATAACGATAGAACTAATAGGTATAGCTACCCGCCCGATACTATCTAGAGTTAAGAGTATTAGCCGTAGCCGCGTCCGCGCGGTAGTACGCGGATAGTAGGCTACTACCTCCCCTAGCCTTAGCTAGTATTATAGCCGATAGGCCCTTAGATATAACCCTAAGGATACCCTATACGCTTTAGACCTTACCCGCCCGGTCCTAGCTAGGTACCTCGCTACCCGGATATTATATAGAGACTTCTACTAGTACTACCGAAGGTATTAATATAAGGACGCCCGCGTTAAGTACTCCTACGGACGCCCTAAGACGCCTAACTACGTCGTGCGCTACCCGAAAACTTACTCTACCTTCGGGAGATAGCCTACTAAGGACCCTACTAGGCCCCCGATTACTACTAAGGACGGCTAGGCGCTCCTTACCCGGCTACTAAAGAACCCCCCGCGCCTCGCCGTATATCTAGAGGCTACGGCCTTCTACTCCGATATTTACCCCCAGTAGCCCCTCTAGGGCTACCCTACTTACCTTAGTCGCTCCTTACCTCGCCTTTCCTATCCCCCTCTACACTTTTACCCTACCCCTACTTCTACCTCTACGGTACCTCCGCCGTACTCTTACCCTCTACCCGGCGTAATATAGAAAGGGTATTACCCTTCTATATAAGCGCCTCTACCGTCTACGACGGCCCCCTCTATGTATATAGTAGATAGATAGCTAGTTATACGCCTCGCTTACCTAACGGGGCGAGACCTTATAGAACGCGGTATAGCTATAGTAGTACCTACGAATATCGTTATTAAAGGTCGCGAGCTCTAGTAAGGTCGCGTAAAGCCTTCGCTTAACGCGTCTATAGTACCCTATAGGAGGTCTTAGTACCGGAGCCGATCGGCTCTAGCGCTAGCGGACGTAAAATTAAATTAATTAATTAATTAACAAAGAATAAAGTAAAAGAAAGTAATAAATAGAAGATAGCTTTCCGGACTAAGTATAGCCTATCTAAATTAATAGTTATATATTCTAGTCTATATAATATACTTACTTTTTTTCTAGAACTAAATTTATTATATCCTTATATCCTACCTTAATATATTCTATACTATACTAACCTCTAGAAACTTTAAATTATAGTAATTTATACGTACTATATTAACTTTTACTACCTACCACCTAGCTATTAATACTAGTTCTATAGGCCTGAAAAATAAAAAAATTAGGGTTAAAATTAATGTAGTTTTAATATAGATATATATCTATACTATTTAAAATTACCTATACTACCCTTCTACCTTAATTACTACCTCTATATATCCCCTAATACTTTTTAGAATACTAGTAAATATATCCTAAGAGATATTATCCTAGCTCTTACGTAATATATCCTATAGCTTCTCTATAATATCGGTTTTACTACTAGCTATATATTACGGTATAATACTAAATTAGGAGATTAAGTAAGCTAGTAAGTAGTTAACGTCTATACGAGTCGTCCCTACGGGTTAATAATAATCCAGTTCCGATCGAGCTAAGTATATAAAGCGATACTTATCGCTCGCTAGCGCTTCTCGTAGTCCTATCCCCTAACCTAGTAGAGTATACGATAAGATAAGATCGACCTTAGATCTATCTCTATCTACTTATATTAGACGTATATATAGAGGCTAAGAAAAAAATTAGACGATAGTACTTAGCGCGCTAAATAACCTAGACACCGTAGATTATTTATTTATATCCGAATTTATTAAGTTATATAGCCTTAAAGAGATACGCGCTAAGACTATAACACCGCGATTTACTAGATAAGGGGATACCTAGACCTCTTCGTTAAATCTTACTTTTTACTTAGTATTGTTTATTTTATACCCTAGGGCCTCGTAATAATATAGTAATAAGCTCTAGGTATAGCTTTAGTACTCTATTTTTAAGATAGAACTAGATATATTCGATTAGTTTAAGATCTAGGGTATAGGCCGGCTATTAAATAAGTACTACTATATAAGTAGCTATCTAATTACGTACTATATAGGCTTTATAGATAGGGGCGTTATCCTATATAAAGAGTATACTAGGCTAATAGGCTATCTCGAGGCTAGTCTCTATTACTTTAATATAGAAGGCTACTAAGTAGCTATTCTTCTTTACGTATAGGTCCCTCTCTAAAATATATAATTAATACCTCCCTAGGGCTCTAGATAAGGCCCCCTATACTATTATAGATATATCCTTACCTATTTTATCTAGGGTAATTATCTCTTTCTACTACTTTTACGTAGAAGTCCTATAATACTACTCTCTTTATATAAATTTTCCGCGCTCTACTAAGTATTTATTACTCTATACTACCTAGCGCTATTAATCTCTTATCTCGTTCCTATAGGCTAGAGTAAACTCTATAGAAGTATTTATATACTACTATATAAGTATAGGACGTCCTATATAGCGCTATCTCTTTATATTATACTTCCTAAGTATCTTTCTATATATAGTATTACTAAGTTAATATCTAGTCGTAATTTTAGTCTACTTATAGGTTAATTAATTAATTAATTAATTTAATTTTACGTCTACTAGCGCCGGAGCTAATAGGCTCCGGTACTAAGACCTCCCGTAGGGTACTATAATCGCGTTAAGCGATAGTTTTACGCGATCTCGCTAGAGTTTGCTACCTTCGATAACGATATTCGTAGGTACTACTATAGCGAGGCCGCGTTCTATAAGGTCTTGCCCCGATAGATAGGTAAGGCGCGAGGCTAACTATCTATCTATAGTATATATAGAGGGGACTATTATAGATACTAGGAGCGCTATATAGAAGGGTAATACCCTTCCTATACTACGCTAGGTAGAGGGTAAGAGTGCGGTCGGGGTACCGCAAGGGAGGTAGTAGGAATAGGGAGAATAGCGTAGAAATAAATAGCTAAGGAAAGGTAAGGAGCGACTAGGGTAAGTAGGGTAGCCCTAGAGAGGCTACTAGGGGTAAATATCGGAGTAGAAGGCCGTAGCCTCTAGATACGCGGCGAAGCTTAAGGGGTTCTTTAGTAGCTAGGTAAGGAGCGCCTAGCTATCTTTAGTAGTAATCGGGGGCCTAGTAGGGTCCTTAGTAGGCTATCTACTAAAGGTAGAGTAAGTCTTTAGGTAGCGCACGACGTAATTAGGCGTCTTAGGCCGTCTATAGGAGTATTTAACGCGGGCGTCCTCGTAGTAGTACTTTCGATAGTACTAGTAGGTCTACTTATAGGTAGCCTTCGGATTAGCGATTATTCCGCGTATTATTATTACGGGGTAATACTAATATAGACGTTACGAGCGAGTTAGGTAAGAACGTTATAGACGCTATAGACGTTACTACGAACGAGTTAGGTAAAGATTAGATTAGATTATTAGCTAGCCGAGGTTATCCGTACGCGTAGTATATAACCTTCTTACGCGCGTAGCCTCCGACGAGGTTCTATAGCTAGAACCTCGTTATTAATCTTATCCTTTACTCTATCCTACTCTACCTACTCGTTTAGTAGCTAGGGATCCTCTCCGCCGTAATAATTATCTTACGCTTATCCTATACCTAGGGCGGCTATTACGAGCTTTACTAGCGTTATTAACTCGGAAGGGGCTTAAAGGATAGTAGTATAGATAGTCGACGCGGGTATTCCTAGTAGCCTTACTATATTAGCGTATTTAATACTATACTAGTACTTTCTAAGTTTAGTTTTACGCTACGATAGAGAGAGCTCCTTTCTAGTAATAGCTAAGCTAAAGACTATACGTAAAGTAATACGTAGTTACTATATAGTATAGTAGTAAAGTAGGAGGGTTAGGTAGGTTAACGCGTTTAATTTACGTTTTTAGCCTAATTATATAGATAGTAGGCTACCTCTCTATACTAAGTACTTATCTCGTATATTCTAGATCTATTACGCGCTATAGTAGAGAGTACTCCTTATAGGAAATAGAATAGCTAGAGATAGTCTATAGGTAAGTATATAGTTCTTCTATACTATAGTAGTAAAGTAGATATAAGGGATTAACGGGTTAATAGATAAAGATAGGCCTTAAATTAGATTCGTAGTAAACTTAGTACTCTAGCGCTATATACTATATACTACTTTTTTTTCTTTTCTATTATAGTATCTAGGGTTTAACTTAGGCTACTATATAGCTACTTATTTATCCTATAACTAAACTTACTACTAAACCTATTTATCTACTTATATATTATACCTACTCTATAGCCCTAATACCCCTAGAATAGTAGTTCTTAGTCTATAGGAAGTTTATTTATATAGTAAAAAGGAGAAATACTAGCCTTTCTAATTTATATATATATAGACCTAAATATTACTTTCTATTAGAAATATTACTACATATAATATATATAGTAAGATTTACCTAAAGGATATTCTAGTACGTTAAGCTACTTATTTTACCTCTTCTTTTCTACTATTATACTATTAGTTAGCTATATACTCTATTAAGGTTTACCTAAGTTTTTATTCTTAAGAATAAGCTCTCTCTATAAAGACCTACTAGTATAAGATACTATAGTATAGCCTAAGTAGTATATTTATAGGGATAGGACGAGTAATTAGTTACTAAAGAGTCTAGATTCTATTATAATAATAACCTATAAGAAATCCTAGCCCCCTTAGCTAGTACGTCTTTTTAGGGAGCCCTTCTTACTAAGTACGCTAAACCTTACTACTAACGTCCTTAATATATAGATAATATATAACCTATATATACTCTTTATATAATCTACGTTAGCTCTATAGAGGTCTAATAGTTCCTACCTTATACTATTCCTCTCTCTCTCTCTCTATATATATATATACTACTATAAGCTATACCTACTATAGTTAAGCCGAAATTACGGATAATATATACTAACCTTTCTAACCTTCCTACTTTACTACTATACTATAGAGTAACTATATTGTTACGGCGGAGAGGTCCTAGGCTACTAAACGAGCAAGCTGGACTAGATAGAGCAAAAGGATCGGATTAATAACGAGGTTCTACTGTAGAACCTCGTAGGAGGCTACGCGTAGTAGAAGGTTATATATACTATACGTATAGAGTACCTCGGCTAGCTAATAATCTAATCTAATCTCTACCTAACTCGTTCGCAGTAACGTCTATAACGTCTGCGGTATCCTTACCTAACTCGCTCGTAACGTCTACATTAGTGTTACCCCGTAATACTACCCCCCCTCTAAGGCGGCGCTCCGCCGCTATCTCGTCTAGTACTAGTTCATCTAGATACTTGTCGTAGTATTCGTTAACTAAGGCGCGTAAGTTATCTAGGTAGTTAATTAGCTCCTAATTAGCTCGATTATAGCCCGTCTATTATACCTTATATTCGAATCGCTTTTTACTTTTATTATATCGCGATCTAACTATCTTTTCCACTACGTACTCTTCCTCTCTATTTATAACGATAGGAGGAGGTAGAGGCTATTATTAACCTAGTAGTAGATCCGTACCTACTAGGCGGAGAAGTAAAGTATAGAAGACTAGATGGATTTTTATCATTAATAGTAGGTCTAGACGATACGCTTACGGAGAGATCTTAGCTAGGATTTTAAAGCGGCCGAGCTTTTTCTAATCTAGCTTCTTTAAAGCGCGTTCCGTCTAAATGTTCGAAGAAAGTAGGAACACTTCGTCTCCTACTTTATATCGTAGTGCTAGAGTACGGCTCTGATTAGCTTATTCGGCGTAGATTTACTAAGTATAAGTTATATATTCGCCTAGATACTCGTTAATTACTTCCATCTAATGTATAAAGTCGTCTAATAGTTATAATTAGGCTCGACTATTAGGAGTTAAGGCTTCTATATCTTCTAGGGGTATAATTATAAACCGTGGATTAAACCCGTAGTTTGTAGTAAAAGGCGACAAGTTAGTAGTAGCTAAATCAAGCTAATTAGCAGAGAACTCTACTATAGGTAGCTATTCTACCTAGTTATCTTACCGGTAATTAACGTAGTTTCGTAAGTATTATTCTATAATACTATTAAAACGTTCCGTTTATCCATCCGTCTTAGGATAGTAGGCTGTAGATAGCTTTAGTGAAATTCCAAGGCGTTAGTAGAGGTATTTCTAGAAATCTAACACGAATTAAGTACCTCTATCGCTGATAATAGTGTCTAGTAGTCTATATAGTTTAAAAACATTAGAAAAGAAGAGTTTTACTAATACTATAGCTAATATAGTTATACGGTAAGGTATTAAATACCTTATTTTCGACAATCGGTCGGTAACTACTAAAACAGCGTTAAAACTACTACTTTCGGGTAGTTCTCTAACGAAATCTATAGCGATATCTTTCTATCTATATTCCGGAGCCGGTATTTTTTAATTTAGCCGTAGTATTTATCCCAAGACGCTTTTACACGCTAGTAAACGTTATAGTTTCGTACGTATCTAGTAATTATCTAATATGCGCCGACCTAGTAGTAGTTTCGTAGGAGGAGTAACGAGGTTTTCTCTCTACCTAGGTAGCCTACTAGTAGATTATCATAGTAGCGTTTAAGTAAGAAGAGGCGAAGCTAGTCGGAATCTAGGATAAAAAGACGTTTTCCGAAGAACAGACGATTATTCTAAATAGAATAATCCGCGAGCGAGATCTCCTTTAAGCGCTAGGCTCCCGATTAGATAAGGCGAATATACTCTTTAACCTTTTCGTCTAAATCGTAGGCTTAGTCGAAGAGTTTTTATAGTTCTTAATCGTTTAGAAGTAACTCCTAGTCGTTAAAGAGTAGCGTTATAGGGGCAAGTTAAGCGCTTATAAGTTTAAAATTAAAATAATAAGGTTTTAGTAATACCTAGTTTTAATAAGCGACGCGTTCGTCGATTTTACCCCCCTCCTAAGGTAGATCTCCTAATCTTCTTATAAGACTATCCGGTTTTCCTCCTAAGCGTCCTAGGCGGTACGTGATCTTGAAATTAAAGCGTAAAAGGAAGATACTCTAGCGTATCTAACGTCTTATAAGTTACTTAGTAGTAGTAAAATACTCTAGGTTCTTATAGTCTATAATAACTTTAATTAGCAAGGTAGCTCCTTTAAGCTCGGCTCGCTATTCTTCGAAATATCGGATAATAGCTAAAAGCTCTTTATCGTAGATCTCGTAGTTATACTCCTCCTTTAAGTGTTTTTTAGAGAAGAATACTATAGGTCGCAGAATATTTACCTTATCGCGTTAAGAGAGTACTCCTACGCTTATATAGTTAGACGCGTCCGTCTCGAGCTCGATTTCTTTATCTAGATTAAAATATATAAGTATTGTTTTTTCGTTAAATTAGTCGCGTAAGGTGTTAAACGCTTGCTAGTAATCCTAGGACTAGTACTAAACTATATCCTTCCTAGTAAGACGGGTTAATAGAGTAGTAATTTCGCTGAAATCTTGAATAAAGCGACGGTAAAAATTCGCAAATCCTAGGAAGCTTTATATATCTTTAACGTTCGCGGGAGGTTTCTATTCCTTAATAGCTAAGACTTTTACAGGGTCTATATAGATACCTCTTGTTAATATCACTAGACCTAGGTATTTCACCTCGGTAGTATAGAACTTACTCTTGTTAATATCCGCTTATAGACCTACTTCGCGTAGTTTTTGCAAAACTATAGTAATATACTCTTTATGTTACTCTATATTATCCGAGTAAATAAGGATATCGTCAACGTAGGCGGTACAGAAGACGTTAAGGTAAGGACGTAGGATATCGTTAATGTAGTACTAAAAGGACCTAGGAGTATTATAAAGACTAAATTTCATCACTAAGGATTTAAATAAGCCGTATCGTATCCGAAATACCGTTTTCTATTCTTCTCCCTCTTTTATTCGGAGTTTATTAAAAGCAGTAATAATATCGATTTTAGAGAAGATTTTAGCGTGGCCTAGACGATCGAGGGTTTCGCGGATTAGGGGTAGGGGGTAGCGGTTCTTGATAGTAATAGCGTTTAAGCTACGGTAATCTACGTAAAAGCGTAAACCCCTACCTAGCTTTTTAACGAAAAGTATAGGAGTAGTAGCTAGAGAACTACTCGCTCTAATAAACCCTTTTAATAGGTTTTCCTCTAGGTACTTCCTTAGAACCTATAACTTATCTTAGCTTATACCGTAGAGCGGCCCGAACGGCGGTTATTTACCTAGTTCTAGTAGAATAGAGTAGTTATAGGTTCTATACGGAGGTAGCTTATCGGACTCTTAACGGGAGAAAACATCTAGAAACTCGTAGTACTCGGTAGGTAGCTTAGTAGTAGGATCCGTTTTCGGCTTAATAGATAACGCTTTCTCGATATCGCGTAGAGATATAGCGAATACTTAAATATCTTATTATTTTTTCAAATAGCGCGAGAACGGTACAAGGGACATTACTAATAAGGTCGGAGGTAGTTTAGATAGAACGTTCTAAATAATCGAGGACGCTTCGGATAGTTTAGATAGAACGTTTTAAACGATCGAGGACGCTTCGGACGCGGTACGTAGGTCGATAGCTAGAACTAAAGTAATAGGAGTACTATTAGTATAGTTTCTAGCGTAGTACTCGGCGAATTATAACAAGTTATTCTACTAGTTAAACTATACCTAATAACGCCTTATCTATAGGAGGCTAAGGATAACAGAATATCCACCTAGCGAGGTAACGTAGAAGATAACGTTCTTCTCGAAGTAATTACTAATAGATAGGGATATAAAAACACGGTAGGTAATAGTACCTAAGGATATCGAGCGTCTATCGATAACTCGAATCTCCTAGGGGTGCTTTAAAGGGATTATGGAAAGCTTATATTTATGCGTAAAGGTAATATTAATAAAGGCAAAACTAGTAGTACTACTATTAATAAGTAGCTCTGTATTAATAAGGCTACCTAGGGTATAAGGTAGAACAAAGTACTAGTTATAAGAAGTAGTACTAAAGGTAGAAACAGAGACTAATATCGTCGAAGGGGACTCCTAGCCGCGACGCTAGGTAGGAGTACTTAGTTTCCCTAGTTATAAGGAGCGGTAGGAGCCGTAGGCGTAGGCATAGGCGTAGGGCTAGCTATAAACGTAGAGGCCGAGATACGCGTACCGCGTTTAGGGTAGTTACTAGAGATATAGCCCAGGCCAGCGCAGTATAGGTAGAGGCGGTTATCGAGCCTATACTTACGCTTAGTAGGCGTTAGAGGTCCGCGTCGTCCCGTAGATAGATCTATAGCATTAGGGTTAGCCGGGACAATAGTAGGAGACGGAGGTAGCGGTATAATAGTAGCGGTAGCCGTAGGAGCGGCTCTAGGAGTAGCTCTAGGAATAGAGGTTCGGGGCTTATAGTTATAGCGCGTGATCTCCTTAAGGGTACGCTACTTAGCGTTAAGCTTTAAGAGTAAGTTAACAAAGTCGTCTAACTTATCCGGGATATCGTAGTTAACGAGTAAGGTTTAAAGCTCGTAAGAGACGTTACCCTAAAGGATAGCTATAAGCGCATCATCGCCAAAGCTAGTTTCTCCTTATAGGCGGCGAAAATCAGCGATAAAGTCGCTAAATTCTCGGTTCTTTATCTTTAGCCTATAGATCTCGCGAACGGCGTTAGCTTTACGTTAAGGATCCTTAAAGGCTTAATCTAGGAGCGACTATAGTTTATCTATAGTCTTGAAGGTAGGAACGCTATTCTCGATCCTTAGAGAGATCTACTTAAAACTAGCTAGTCCTAGTTTATTAATTACGTATCCTAGCTTAGTATACTTAGTAGCGTAGTACTTTTACTTAAGTATAAACTTTATCTAGATAAGATTCTTAAATCCTATATAACCCTCCTTTATACTATTAAAGGGTTCGATCTTAATCTTTTCGCGGCCCTTGTCTAGATCGTTATCGGAGGTAGTAACGGTAGCTACTACGGTACTACCCCGGTTAATAGTATCCTATAGGACGTAGGTAGCCGTCTCTAGATCCCTAATACGGAGAGTACCTTCTATAATCTCCGTATTCTTCTACTTAAGAAGGTAGGAATCGTCGTTAGCTTTATCGTAAAGCAAGCTAATCCAAGTAAACATCTAAGCTAGGTTATTCGCGATAGCCGTTCTAAGCTCTACGACGTTAGTAAACGGCTAAGGCGGTTCTATAATCGTAGGATAGCGAGGGCGTACGTAGTTCTATCCGTTATCCCCTATCGGTTACTCGTTACCCTCTATTATTTAGCCGGTTACTCGGTTAATCCGTAGTAGACTATAGATAAGGGTCCCGATAGGCGGTCGTAGAATCGGTAGTAGATTATAGTAGATCGTAGGTAAGGGTTCTAGTAGACGGTCGCACTAGATCGGGAAGATCGTCTACGAGCTAACTCTAGCCCGTATATAATCGGATTTAGGTAGTAGAACCTACTATTACGGCGGAGAGGTCCTAGGCTACTAAACGAGTAAGCTAGACTAGATAGAGTAAAAGGATCGGATTAATAACGAGGTTCTACTACAGAACCTCGTAGGAGGCTACGCGTAGTAGAAGGTTATATATACTATACGTATAGACTACCTCGGCTAGCTAATAATCTAATCTAATCTCTACCTAACTCGTTCGTAGTAACGTCTATAACGTCTACGGTATCCTTGCCTAACTCGCTCGTAACGTCTATATTAGTATTACCCCGTAACATATATACTCCTTTAAGGTCTATCTATCTTTAGGTAGACTAATATTAGGAAGGAGTTCTCTCTATTCTAGCGCGTATATAAGAAGATAGATTAAGTAGAGTATATCCTACGCTCTACTAGTAGTTAAACGTATAGATAAAGGTAGTTATATACGGAGGAAAAAGCTATCTAGGAGGCTACGTAGATGTAATTAAGAGGGGTAAGTACTACGTAACCTAGTTATATATACCCGGCCTCCGGCCGTCTAATACCTCGATTAATTAAGATATCTTATAGCGTAATAATATATATAATATACGAAATAGGGAGTTCTTATATAAAAAAGTAAAGTATCTAGGAATACCCATAATTACTATCCGAACCATCGATTAGAAGTTAGGGGTACTATGACTTAAGGTATCGCGACGGAAAAACCGGAACGAAAACAACACGTAAACATTGTCTTCGCAGGCTTATACGCGTAGTGTTATTTTTGGGCTAGCGGTCGAGCTCCTGCCGTCATCGGAGTCCGCCTTGCAGGAGGTCGCTACTCAAGCAGTGCGATCAGATACTGCTGATGATGTCCCCGCTGGTGAGAAAGAGGATGTGGCAGGAGAACTCTTTCGGCAGAATAAAAAGTCACGTGATCCACCGCCTTCAGCGGATAGCGCCGGGCTGATTAGTCAGGATGAACTGGAAGGTACGTGCGCTTCTTGGCAGAAGTTGATCTCCCCGATACGCCGACGGAGGCCTTTGCCTACACAACGACAAGACCGACATAGATCCCACTCCCGCATGGGAAGAGACTGAGAAGCAATACCTGAATTGGCCGCAGGCGCTTCGCTGAGGGAACTTACGCTACATACGAGACGCGTGGGCCATACCTTATCAAGGCGGAAAGCCGCAGCTTCCCCAACACCCAACAACCGTGCTATTCGGATGGCTCAACGCCCCCTTCGTATACATGAGCGCGCCACACTTCATCCCACAAAGCCCTGCGGAAGACGACTGGTTGAATGTCTAGAGGGCAAGAGGCCTTTCCATCGCGAGTATACGGTAGTACGTGAAAGACTTTGCGCCGTCGGCTTCCGCACGCGAAACCCAAGCGTGCATCTAGCCCAGCAACACTCTTGCACACTCCCAGGCCGAACGTCGAAGCTCACATATGCCACATGTACATCCCGATAACTGGTCCAACGGCGGCAAGCTACCCATGAAGAAATACATGACTGCACAAGAACGCGTGGAGGAAAAGCAACGCCAACTAATACACTTCCACTGGTCTGATGCCGCCTCACTATGCGATATGTTGCTCCCAGGCGCCTGGAATTCACGGCGGACCTTGGCGGCTCTTGTATCTCTCCTGAAAGAGCTGAAAGAGAACCATGAAAAGTCGCCAGAGGACGCAGTTGAAGAGGCGGTCCGCCTCGTTACCAACGAGATGAGTGAGGATACCGGGAAGGTCAAGGACGGCGACCACGAAGTGAAGGAGAAGCATGTGAAGCGTGCTATGGGCAAGTTATTGAACTCGGCCAGGGAGTCTTACTCTGAACTAGACTCTGAGCCAGGTTCCAAATTAGGCTCCGGATCGTATGTTCAAATCACATCGCGGAAGTCAACAGGCGAGGATGACGCCAGCCGTAGCAACAGCCCAAGCGGAAGCACTCGCGCGGACCAGGCGCAGTCCTTTTCAAACATCAAGCAAAGGTTAGATGATCGTCCTGCTGGGGTTACGTCCCAGAATGTCTCAACTGAGCATTCGGGGAGGGCCAAGGCTGAACCTGCACCGCAGTTAAACAGAGGCGCAGGTGGAGCACAGGGGAGGAGAACAATCTCGAAAAACCACAGAGTGGATACGCCTAAACCCATATGGCCATCTACGCGGTCGCAACTCAAGATGGACTCCAAGGTCCAGAAGACGGCACAGATCCGAACTGGTGATCGGCCAGGGCAGAACGAGCTAGAAACTGCGAGATCAGAGATACATGTCCAGCATCAGCAGCGCGGTGGAACAGACCAATCGAGTCGGCCAGCCGACGATGCTGCCATGCTTCAGATCCAGGTCGACAAGCGCATCGCAGCCGCAGAGATGCCTCTGAACGCTCGTCGCAACTCAGACAGCGCATTGCCCAATGGTCACGCAAACTCCATCTCCCAGGCCCGATCGGAAAAATGTGATGAGCGACCGATAGACTTCACCTTCGGTGATCTCTCCAAGGATAGTTCTAATGGACACCATCGAAAGCGCGACAGCAGCGGCATAAAGACCCAGACTAGCGGCGTTCCGCCGAATCAGCACATAACTCGTCCGACTGAAAGACCCAGCCGGCCCTCTCACTCGGACAAGGATGCGCAGAGCTCTGGTACCATCGACGAGAAAGGCAAGAACGAATCGGTCAAAGCTGCTGGGAGAAGTAACAGCCTCGCTGTCAGCGAGCCGTTGATACAATCCGAGACCCACGCAAACCTACAGAGCCACGCCTTGAAAGGGTTTGTTCCCGCTTCTTTCCGCTTCATTACGCAATTTTTTACTGAACACACTGTACATACGCTGATAGATGCTATACAGAGTGAAAAATGACCTCCATTACGGCGCTTTAGATACTTCCCAGTCCACCTGCAAAGTAGTGTCGAGTGCTTCTAGCGGCGCAAAGCGATCTTACGACGAAGCGGATCTTGATGCATCAGAGGGTGCGCCCTCGAAGAAACAAGACGAACGTAGTATCGATGATGCAAGCAAGCCGTCTGAAGTTCACCATGGGCCAGAAGTACCTGATCCTCTTGGTCCAGGCCCAGGTCTCAGTACTCGAGCAGATACGGATCATGCCATGGAATCGTATCAAAATGCGGATGTCGAAGACCCACCTCTTACATCCTCGGGCCAGGCTAACATAGAAATCGATGCTGACACACTTCGACGGTTTGACGAAGGTCAATGTCTTGATGACATCAACATCAAGATTGTTCTAGACGTTTTCAGGTCCCAAAGTGACCACATAGTTGACAGTTTGCACATCAATATCGACCGGCCTGAACCAGTAGACTCGAGACTGAAGATGATAGACGAAACGGTGAAAACCGTCATCCTCCCTCTCCATGTTAATGGTAATCATTGGGCGCTGGCTGTGGCTAATCTAATGACGGGTGAGATGCAATATTTCGACACGCTCGAGATTAGTGGTGCACTTGGATCCGCCGGGATGAAAGCCCTGACAAGATGTTTTGGTAAACGTTTAAGAAATATGGGGCGATGCGAGAGGGTGGAGTGGAAAACGATGATCGAGGTGCGTTAATCTCTACTCTAAACGATGCAAGGCTTGCCTCCTCGTCTTCGCCATCCGGCGGATATCATGTTTATTGCTAGCCTCGCGCGAACCGCCCCTGCTACACTTGGGTTCGCTTGTCCTTTACAAATTCGCACTCGAAAACCAGTCGCTATAATTCTCTATGTTGTCAATACTTTCCATCATCCCTTTCCATCTTTTAATACTGAAAACCTTTCCACCAGGATGTTCCTCAACAAGAAAATGGGTATGACTGTGGCATATATGTCCTGGTCTATGCTGTATTCCGTATGGCCCGCATTCCCCCTCCTTCCATCATCGACTGCAAGTACTTCCGTCACATGTTCCGCGCCTTGTTCGTGTCTGCTGTCCCGACCGCCATGTCTGCAGCCACGACTGTCATCTTCCCCCTTCGCATTGGCGAACACGCTCTTTTACAGGCAGAGAAGCTCAAGTCGTGGTTGATAAGAACCTCGAATACTCTTGAGATGGTAGAGTTGCGCCCCGAGATAGTGGATATGTCGAAGAGATTGATCAAAAAGCAACTCGATGCAACGAAAGAATCACTCGAACGTTTAGCCAACAGCACGACTACAAATAATCTGAAACAGACGGCCATTTTCCTCCAAAACGAATTCGCGGATTATTCGACACTGCAGCATGGCGCTGGGAAAACTGGCAACGAACTATTGAGCTCTTCCATTGGGGACATAATGGCTGCAATGGGAAAAGTAAGTAGTCGTGTACTAGCTGAGCTCAAAGGGTTGCAAGAAATGCAAGCGGATACCGAAGAAAAGGTGAAGAGGTTGCAAAGAGTAGAAGATTGGATCGAAAAGGAGGAGGAGGATGTCGGTAGGTGGGTTCAGGACTGTCAGGTCAGAGCTCGGAGCCAAGGATTCTTGACATACTCGAGGATCCTCTCTGAAGATGAAACTGGAGCTGGAGAGAGTTCTTGACTCGGTTATGGAACGCGAGGATAGCGATTTGAAGCCGCGACCTATCTTTCACGCTGTTATCACGCCTCAGCACGGACAGCCCGCAATGTAACCAATAGAAAGTGTCCAAGTGGGCCTTTTGTCGTCACTGCAAGTAGCCATACGGATTCCGTCCGATGTGAAAAGCCGAGTTTCGAAGACGGGTTCGGATTATGGTTCGGACTTTCGTGGCTACGTTCATCGCTCAAGACGATTCATGGTGGCTGTAGCAAATGTCCCAGGATGAGCATTGGGTTGGTTAGCTCTGAGACATTCTGGCGTCCAGGCGAACTTGGCTTGCAAGATCCGTCGGCAACTTGCATACTGCCATATCGAGAGACAAGGGGCACCCGCTGCCGTGATCTCTATGGCTTCCAGCAGATTCAAACGGGGCGGCTCTGTCTTTGATATCCTGGAAGCTGCCTAAGAGCTCCTTGTTTCGGGTGCATGGCATCAAAGCCCTGCTACTTTGATGGACAAATTTGCATGGGACTCCGGGGTATTTGTAAGTACTGTAATGCTTGATTGCAAGTCCATCTTGGACCATCGTCCCCCTCGAACTAATAGGAGACTCACAGACATCAAGCAAAACCACAGCAAAGCCCAAAATTCTCATATACACTTGCAATGTTCCAGCCACACGGCCAATACAGAGACGATGCCACCGAGTCCCGCCAATATCGCCGATACGTAGAAGACGATGACGGATCGCTCCCATCAGATGGCCAATATGCAGAGGACGACGAGGTTATCCGCCCAGGCTTTGGCCTGAACAGGCTCCGGGCCATCCAGCCCACGCAGTGCGTCGTGATGATATCGGCAGGACAACGATGCAGCGTCCCGGCCAGGAATAACGAGCGAACTTGTGGGACACACTCGCACTACTCTGACCGGGACCCCGATGCGGTACATCGACAATGTCGGGCGGTGGTGGAACACGTCAGAGGACCACTGGCAGGCAGAATGGCACAATGCTCGAAGAACGCAATGTGGTCGCGACAGTTCTGCTGGACACACTCGCACTACCCAATTGGCAAACCGACCATTCAACCCCCGCAAACCCTTCCAGTCCGCCCAGTACAGAGATTGGGGCCGCAGCCCAGGTTTGGTGAACCGAGTACGCTGGGTCGCCCGACTGCTTTTGGGGCACACCCTCAATGGGTACGCAGAACGCCTCCACCATCGCATAATCGGCCGTTCAACCGGGCGGCAAGCTGTCAACAGCCACGGCACTTCTCTCCCCCCCGCTACTACGCTCCCACGCCCCCGCGGCAAGCCCATGTACCTCACGCCGGACAACAAGCTTTTGACCCGGCGGCAGACGCTTATGATTACACCGAGAGCATAAGACGTGGCGCAAGAGACGGGTCTGTCCTGACGGACATGCAGCAGTCACCGACTCTCCCACATCGAGTCCCTCCATGCCAACAACAGCCGCCGGCTTGTCCCGAGAGTTCCCGACTTGGTGCAAGAGACAGGTCCGCCATCGCGGAGATTCAGCGGTCACCGAACTTTCAACAACAGGCCCCTCTGTTCCAACGACAATCTCCAGCGAAACGCGCCACAGCCGTGGAGTCCCGGCTCAACAGCGAGGATGCGCGTGCCATCGCACAGATTGAGCTTGAATTGGGAGAGGCGGAGCAGCGTGCACGTCACAATCCTTTCACCGGCGAGGAGCCCGCGAGGGAGTCAGGAACAAGGTCACCGTCCGAGACCGCCAGCGACAATCTAAGGTATCGAGACAGTCCAATCTATCCGCACAACACGGACCGGGTCTACGAGGGTGGCATCATCAGGGGCAACAGTGGCCTTTTACGGCACAGGCCACGAAGCGGGGGCCGAAGCCACAGCCGGGATAGAAGCCACAGCCAGGACAGAACACACGACCGGGACAGACTCCATGGTCGGTGATGGTTGCCGTTATTAAGATGGCACTGGTATAGAAGGCACTGGCGGTGGCACAAAGGCAAGAAGAGTAACTGTGTGGATAGATAAGTTAGATTCCGTGGGAGCCTCTGGTTGGGCGGAGCTATCTAGAGCTATGCTATCTACTATTGATCCTCGTAACAGTGCCCCCGGAGAAAAAGGCATCGTGACGATGCCTCAAATCAGTCCAGTAGGCGGGATAGTGGTAGAGCCCTCGGGTCAGGTGGCTCCGCAGATGGGGTTGGTGTAGCACCTGCGGTATCGTTATTTCGGTCGAAGTCGGAGTCCGTCGGAGCACTTTGACAAGGGGGAGCTCTTAGCAATTGACTGTATGGGGGCGTTTAGTCTTCCGCAGGCGCGGCTAGCTAGGGTATGATTGTCGAAGTGGAGAGTTATTCCAGCGTTGTTGAGGATATCACAACCAATAAGTAAGTTAGTATTGGCGGGGAGTGGAACTCTATGTTGTAACTCTGACAATGTAGCGCGGGACGTAGAGGTAAGTCTCGACGTATTCGTTAGTGGCGAGCTTTTGGTCGCTAACTAAGTCAAGCTGTAACATTGTCTTGAGCTCCTTGATAGAGCAGCCCTAGCGAAGAAGGTAGACACGGTCGCCCAAGGTCGGCGTATAGCCCGCATCAATACACAACTAACCAAAACCTCCATTGCGCTCGACAGAAAGCGCAACCGTTGCGTAGCGCTAGAAGCGGTACGGTTTACCTTGCGCATCGGCGGGCATATTATGGGGGTTGATGATACGATCGGAGGTCGTAGTAGTAGACTTGTAGTTGGTGCGGAGGTGTCGATTTATGTACGTAGCTTCTCCTCTATTGAGTGCGAGCGAACTGATTTCACGGGGCCGCCAGAAAGACAACTATATGTGAGAAGATACTTCGCTCCCACTCAACAGGAGTAGTAAATAACCTGCAGCCTCTCTCGGACCGTCGAACCAGCGGTAGTAACAGCTAGGTACTTGCACCCGCGCGCTCCTCGAGAAACAGCACCAGCAGCAGCACCCAAGACAGCCACTGCACCACCATTGTCCTCCTGCACTTCTGCCATCACCTCTACAACCTGTAGCATCTGTGGAACCTGCACAACCCGCTCCCATTCAAAATCCTCCTGTATACAACCTTCTGGATAAGCGTCCTGAGCCATTAATTCTCATATCGTACACTTAGGATGTTTTAAAGAGGCTGTTACACTCCTTCAGCTATAATCTAGTCCTTGCTCTAGCATTGGAAGAAGATACGAATGTAAGGGTACGTTCCTTGGGAGGAGTACTCAAGCCATCGAGGTCGGGGCCCGGAGATTCTGAAAGCAAAAGCCATATATGTACGACTGCCCATCCATCCGTCTCATCATCCCATCGACACTTCGACGCTCCGAATCCTTTACCGTTCGCCTGCTACTTAGACCCAATTCGACATCATCCGAGTTCAAGCATCCTAATCAAGGCTGGCTTTAGAGCCGAGGAGAGAAGAAACTTGAACGCCGATGCTCACCGCAGCTGCCTTGAAGAAACAGACCCTTTCTGGAAAAGAACCAGCTTACTTCCCCTTTAGAACGAAAGAAAAGGATGCGAGAAGAAAACGCTGATAATTCCTCTCCAGGTAAGATGAGTGCGGGCTTCTACTTGCGATTGCTTTCCACTGTTTGCGAACCTGTCATCACACCATATTTCTCTGTCAGCTGCTCAGATGACTGTGCCGTCATATTTGCCTACCAAGCCGGGCTTTGCACTTAATATGACTCCTGCCCCGCCTGTCATCCTCAAAGTTGATCAGCAAAGCGGGAGTGCAAGACCCTCATCATGGCTTCCTTCCACGGTACCGCCCGGCCTGAGACGGAGAATGGAAACGAGGACCAAAGACAACGGGAAACAGTAAACATGATCAGTTTGCGTTGCAACAGTGAGGTACGTATATTGCCAAGACCACTCACGTTCCCTTCCGATCTCGTCTGATTACTTTCGTTGCTTCTACCTTCTTTTCTGCCCAGTCCATCTTCCGCCCGCGTTGGTCCTTCTGGTAATTTCCCAACATCCTCTTCCCTTTCCAAAACAACTTGTTTCCCACGTAGATTCGGACGTATCGTGAACTGACCAACGCGTAACGAACCAGTCCTTCCTCGGAACCAAGATTACAGACATTGTGGAGAGCGGTGGTCGAGTTGATTGGAATTCTTGCGCAGTCGTCGTCACCGAACTGCGCCGCTTCCTGCGGATGCGGAACATCATTGCGAGGCCGAGCATCGAACAGCTCGAGGCTCAGGGTGGCTACATACTGCACATGTTCTCGCTCCATGGCGATGACGCAACGTACGAGGAACGTGTCAGGCAAACGCTCGTGGAAAGACTGCGAACTAGACTCACAAGCGAACTGAGGAGCTTGCGCAAAGACCGTTGGCTTGTGGGCAAGGAAGGGGAATGGAGAGAAGGGACGGCGTGGTGGGGGAGTTGGAAGTGGAACGGAGTGATGGAGCGCCGAATCAACGAAGATCAAGAGACTGGGACAGAGCAGGATGGAGTTGGTAGCCGGAAGAAGAACATGAACGAAGAGAAGAGTGTTGGGGAGGTAGAGGGCGAGAGTCAGGATCAGGGCGGATCCGTGGATCTCGACCAACCTCAGACACCTCTCAGGCGGGCTATTGGCGTCCTATCGCGGCTCCAGCAAGCCTTCAGCCAACCGCGGAGATCCTCCATGCAGCGACAAGATTGGTCCCATCTATCAAACGATCAGCCTGGAGAGGGTGAGCGGGCGACGACGAATGCCATCACATATCCGGAACTGCCTCCGAGACCTGAGATGGAAGAGGCAGATGGCTGTACCTCGACGCACAACGTGACATCGTTGTTTGCGCGGCAGGTGAACCTGAATAGCGACCAGAGTGGCGGACCTGGCGAACCAGAGCCGCCGGGGCGCCCTGGTAGCGATCTGGATGCTGAAAGATGTCAGTTTGGGGGTAAAGCTACCGGCATCCGTCGCCATCCAGAAATGTCGACCATGGACTCACCACCAAAGCCCAGCTCGCCGCCCTCCTCTGGAAAAGGAGATGACGGAGCGACAGGGCGCAGCAAGACGAGTCTGGCCAAAGACTGGTACTTTCCGCACAAAACACTCGACCGGCGGACCACTGGGGCTGCCCATGACGAGACTGAGCGGGCTCCTCGCACCGTCAGACGAATCTTTGAACCTCGCACTCCCACACGCACATCGTCGCCGGCACCCAAGCGAGCCGTGGGTGGTGTTGGCTTTCCCAGCATCCCTCTGGTCGACGCATTCCCGCAAATCCAGCACGCCACCCAACGCCGCCGCTCTTGTCTCGTCAGGCTCAGAGAGCACCATGAGCGCCATGAGGCCGCCATAGCCAACCTTACGACTCGACCTCGAACAGACACCATCACCCAAAGGCAGGGGATCCGTGCCGAGCTGAACCAACTTCAGTCCGAGGTGGATGCAGAGACGACCGAATACGCAACAGCTGCAAGCGAGGAACTGGGACTAGTAGCGGACCAAATGCTGACTGAGCTGCGCAGGCAGATTCCAGCGCATCTGAATGTATGAAAGAGCATCAGAGTGCCTTTGAGCAGCTGGTCGTGTAATGTCAATGTCACTCGCGCCCTCGACGATGACCATGGGACCTGGGGGAGTGATTGTTGATGATGCTTTGCCGCTGCTGGAAAATGGGAAAAGGCCGCTGATAGCCACAGTAGTAGCGCCACCAAACGCGATAGCATGGGACGAGGGAGACGCACTACATCGACTAACTTAGCTTCTCGCTCTATTTCCCGCGTTCGACCTCCCGAGTGCAGTGGGCTACCTCAGCCGTCTATTCATGTTCAAAAGTCTAGGCGAAGCGGAAAAACCGCACCATCTATTTACCTCTTATCTGTTCCCGAGTTCGATCCTGCGTATAATGTAGCTATTCGACATTATTCATCTTTGAACAGTCATCCCTCATCCTACTTGTTCCTCCTCCAATGGTCTTGCTATTCCTACTAAAGTCGGCGCAACTAGTCATCAAGTTCACCACACAAGTAACGTGAGCGCAAAAGCTTCTAGGCCCTGCTAATACTTACGCGTGTGTGCGACCCTATCTCGTTTTACTTTGTACTTGTCCCATGTTGATGCAATGACTAAAGCACGGCTAGGATATCTAGTAAACACGCCATATGAGTCTACCACGAAGCCGCTATACATATATGTCGAGGTCCCGTTCCGCGCCTCCAAGCTCTTACGCACGATTCATCTAAACCTACTACTCGGCCCTTGCGATCGTCGAATTTTTATCCTCCATGTTCTAATCTACACCGAAAAGCCGACTTCCTATGGATCTCAACCGGTCACCAAGTCTTTATGATCTACCTATAAGCTACTCAGAACTGCTGGTACCGGCCTCGTCGTTTTCCAAAAGCGTTAGATGTGACTTCCTTTTGCCAGACCATTTCCCTAACTACCGGACTGTGAGCCCGAAAAAATTCCTGAAATCTTCCCCAAATAACACCACTATCACCAACCATCGCGAGTGTTTTGGTTGACCTAGACCCTCCTGCCTAGCTTTATTTCCAGGACCTTCATGACCTTATTCGCCTTGTCTAAGAGCGCTGTGGCGTCCTCGACTGTCCATGGTCTATCCTGGTCAAGGCTCTCGTGCAACTCTCCACCATCACTTCTTTCGGAATCGGAAACGGCGTCAGTTCTACAGAACGTGTTAGTGCCGTTGTATATGATGATTATTTCAAGCATACTCATCATCGTTAACCTTATCTTCCTCGTTTGTCGATCGGTTGCCTTTAATTCGATTTGAACGATCGTCTAATGGAGAGTACCTGGATGGTCCCCCGTCTCTCGCCTGGTGGCGCGAATCCTGCTGCTTGGAATTCGGTCTTTGAACCGTATGATGATTCGTATCATCCAGGCGTCGCGAAGACCCTTGTGCCGTAAAGGCCGAGTCTCTAACGCTGCTACCAGCAGCGCCCATGATATGAGGATTATAAGCGCCAAGTGGATCTAAGCAACGGCTTTAAAAAACGCTGAATGAGTTGATAACCAAAAGGTCTTGCGGTCAGGCACTATTCATATACTTGAGAGTTGCGCCATGAATAACAACAAGTAGGAGAGTAAATCTCATTCTAGAACATTAGTCACTTCATGTGCCGGAGATGTTGCATCCACATTGAACGTCTTTGTCTTACTAAGAGGAGTCGTGCAATATGGGTCTCGCATATTACAGGCCTTTGTCTCCCAAATTCCCTGTCCCACCCCTGTACCATGTCATCTGTCTATCAAAGAAAATTTCAAAGTGTTCTGAAACATCAGAGACCATCGTATTAAAGCCTTAAAGCTTTGTTTTTGAGGTCTAATGGTTTGCTATGATGCAGCTGCACTAGTACTGTCGGATGTTGTTGCCAGGATTCCAAGACACCGGCAAACTCTAGATGTTGTCGTAATACTACAGACTTTCAGAACACTGACAAGATTCAAGAGCCTTCTTTTGCATGCTTTCGATGTAGCGATGCGATGGTAACTACCGGATGCTACTAGGAATAGCATGGCGAAACCCTTATGATCGGAGTAGTAATCAGCAAATGTGAAAGCCATGATAGTGGAAAGAAGATATATGCCGATAAATCCATCTGTCCATGAAATGAATAGTGCTAAACATCCTTCACTCCATTCGATTATTTTTGATGCAGAGCCTTCATCTTACGTCATGCTAGCCCTACAGACCCTCGTTACGACTAGCCTCTGCAGCGTGAAATGGCTTACATTGAACTTCGTATAATCTCGTGCTTTCTTTAGCGAATCTTCTCGGGATATAGCATAAGGAAAATATCTCCTTATAAAGACAACTTCCTTGCAGTTAAGACTATAGGACCAGATCATTCTGGAAGCTTTCTTTCCTTATGGACGGTGCATGACTTAGTCTTTGATCTTGAAAGTAACATATGTTTGCCTTTATGCCCAATATATTGACTACGTACTTGCACATGCTTGAATCTTGAATTCCAGAGAGGGCTTGTCCATAAACCTGCGGGTTGCCAACGTTAGCCAACCAATAAGACAAGGACCCTTCGTGCTCATCGAAGTCGTCTCAAACCCTCTATGAGTATTACTGAAAACTATGTCGGC
Source organism: Saccharata proteae CBS 121410 (assembly GCA_010015785.1). NCBI lineage: Eukaryota > Fungi > Ascomycota > Dothideomycetes > Botryosphaeriales > Saccharataceae > Saccharata > Saccharata proteae. Next base: position 323,250 of record ML978734.1, read on the forward strand.
CACGAACGTTTCACTCATCATGGAAGAACTCCGACATACTTTGAACCTCTACGACGGTACTTCGCGTCTAAAAGGCTTGCCTTTACCTTGTCCAGCTAACGAGACCTACTTAGAGATCAAAGAGTATTACGATGCCGTGGCTCGCATACGCGAGGTACAAAAACAACTTCGTAGAACCATTGCCAAGCTTGAGTTCGATTGCAAAAAGACTCGGTGTCAGCTGGCTGATCTCGAAAAACGCAACAGAGAGCTATCCTCGATCCTGCAGGTGACAACTCCAGGGCAGCCCGAGCACTATCCCATCAGCGGTCGTGCTCTGGAGAATCTCCAGGAAGAGTGGACGAAGAAAGCAGAGCAACTGCGGGAAGGGCTGGAGGTGGAAGACAAACAAAAAAGGTTGATGGCTCAACAGGTCGCCAAGCTGAACAAGACCAATCAAAGGCAGGGATGTGCTTGTAGGTCCCTTGAAAGTGTATTGGAGCGGGTCAAAGATATTTAAAGAGAAGAGAAGGGGCTCCGGATTATCGGTTTTAGGTTCTCACATTGAGCGAAGGATTCAATCTGCCAAATATGACCACTCAAGTTGTGAGCTGCGGAGATTCGCGTGATGGCCTGCCGGCCGTACTTGCTCGTGTCTCGTCTGCCGTACAAACCATGTTGACCGAAGCTGTACGCGCAGGTGTGGGATATATCTGGCCGTGACCTAGAACTGCAGGAGATTATCCAAGACCTGGCTGGCTGGATGGCGACGGCTGGCTGGATTCAGAGGATCCTCACGTGAAACATCACAGGGCTCGCTCGTACATCCGGTGAGTGAATTCAATCATAGGATGACAGCGCACTTACCTTGTACCGCGCTACTTACCCACCTCATCATGCACTGGATCCCCCCGACACCCGGCTCAAAGCCAAGCCGCCGATGAGAAACCCACGGCTACTTTTACTTTCAAACTTTCAAAATGGCAAAATGGCAGACTCTCATCCGTGATGAAGAAGTGAGTAGCAGTGTGAAGCTGGATCAATTGTAAACCCGTACCTATGTATTGGCACTTTGATGATGTGGCGATTTGTTAAGGTGGCACTGGTGCAGAAGGCACTGGTGGTGGCACAAAGACACTATGGTGGCTCAAAGGCCAGAAGGACAACTGCGTTTGGATAGATAGATGGATTGATTGTGGGAGCCTCTAGCTGGGTGGAGCTATCTAGAGCTACCGCCTCACTTCAGTAAGCAGCTTAGAGCTGAGCTAGAGCTATGTTATCTACGATCAATAATCGTAACAGTGCCCCCCGGAGTGAAAGGCGTCGTCCCGATGTTTCAAAAACCGGTACAGGATAGTGGCAGGGCCCTAAGGTCAGGTGGCTTAGAGAGTGCCACGGTGCCTCCAGCATTGCTGGTAGCGGTATACTTAGACGCCTTATGCGGCGTAGCGGTCGTAGTCTTGCGAGCGGTTCGAAGGTGCTAGAAGAGTTTATTATTAGATAGGCAGACTTGCTAGCAGGTACGGCATGCAGTAGAGGTTATGGCCTTGTATTGTACATAACCGATGCTAATAAACGCTACAGTAAACCCTTCGTCCTTGTCGGTAGGATTCTTATCTCCAAGGGTCGGACTCTCTATTCCGTGTCGCCATACTATGCACGTTGAGTAGGACGCGCTTGGTAGGGTTATTTTGGGTGAGGTTTGCCTCGCGCGGTGGGCATGTGGTTGGCAATGTTATGGCTACTGAAGAAGCCACCGCTGAGTTGAACCGCGTTTGATAGGACGGAAGGTTGAACGTTAGTTACGGTCTGCTGGGTAGGGGTTCGGGAGAAGCCGCTGGGGTCGCTGCGCCGGGAGACGAGGTCTATTGGCAGTAGCGGTGTCAGAACGAGGTTGGCGGTTGTGGGACCGGTTGTACGATGGTGGCTGATTGTACGACGGCTGCTCGCTGTACGATGGCAGGTAGTGGGAAGCTTGGTCCAAGCGGTGGTTTCGGTCGAGGTAGTGCTCGGCGAGCGCTGCCCAGGTACTTTGCTGTCCGCGCAACTGACCGACGAATTGATCCATTGTGGTATGGGGGCCAGGAGCCGGAATGCCTACAAGCAGCAAAGGATCGATTTTCGCGTAGAGAAAGCTTAAGTGGGCTCCCGTGTCGTTGATACTACCGGCGCGAGCGGTACGGATGAAAGAGTATACAAAACCAGTGATATCGACCCGAGCGGCGGCGTCGGCGAGTGAGTACTCGAGGCGCATGAGACGATCCAGAGCATCTGTAGTAGGCTCCTTGAAGCTGGCAATCAAGGATTCCAACAGACGATCGATAGAGCCAACGCGGTAATCGTCACGTAGAGCCTCATCTAGGCCGATATTGTACCACTCGGACGCAGCACCTCGGAGGGTCTGGGGGAGATTGAGTTTGACGATGTCTTCACCTCGAATTTTGACGCAATTCTTGACCCGATCGATGTAGAAGTCGACGCTTCGAATGACGAGATTACCACCAATATGAATCCAATCCCCCTCAGGCTGCGCTGCGGTAACTGGCAGGTCTGGGTAGAATAGACCGATTTCGTGCGTGTGGAAGTGGCCGTTGTTTGTAGGTCTATTTTTTGCAGGCTTTGGACGGGGAAAGTTGCTGTTACTGCGCTGGGAGCCGTTGTCGCTGGGAGAGTCCTTGTGGTGGAGGGCGCGATCGATCGCATCGAACCTTCGCTCTATCTTGATATCCATATTGCGTAACGTCTCCGCCATCTGCGCCAAGGTGGCCGCGCGAGGGTCATCAGCCGTGTTACTGTTAGGATTGCTGGCCATAGTGCCCGAGGCGTCCGGTCGCTTAGCAGGCGCTGGATGTACTGAGGGTAGCGGTAGTTGCGCGCAAGGGCGTGGAGGTTGAAATGTCGAAGTGTTTGTGTTCGGTTTTGTTGCTGTAGAGGCGCAAACAATCCGTTGCTGCAGGTACTGCAGAGGCGCAAACAGAGAGATCGTCGCAGAGCAAACTCGTGAAATGCTGACGAAGGAGGAGAGGGTGAGGTACTGCAGGCTGCAGGGGTTTAGGTAGAGGACGATGGCGGAGTCGGTTTCGTGGATGTATTTCGTTGCCTGTGGGGGTGTGTTGGTGGATGGCGGAAAAGTGTGTGGAGGACAATAGTGGTGCAGTAACTGTTTGTCGCGGGAGCGAGGGTGGCACTGGCGCAGAAGGCGCCAGTGGTGGCACAGAGGCTCTGGTGGTGATGCAAGGCAAGAAAGAATGCTGTGTGCAGATAGATGTATGGATGAGGTGTGGGAGCCTCTGGCTAGGCGGAGCTATCTGTGCAGAGCTACCACGTGACCAGGCAGCATAAGGCTGAGCTATCTACCAACAATCGCAACACTGTTACTAGTGCTGGTGCTGATGCTGGTGCTGCTTCTTGAGGAGCGCGCTGGTCCTTTCGCTGCTGCGGCGTTCCGAAAGCAGCTGCGGGTACTCGCAGCTAGCAGCACTGTTAAGTGGTAGCGAGACAGACTCACGACATTGTTAGAAGACAGACTCACGATAGTGTCAGAAGACAGATGTATGAGTAGATAGATGGATGATGATGCTAGAGCTCTGGCTGCGCGGAGCTATCCATAGCTATCGCCTCTAACAAGGCAGCCAGGGCTGTAGGCTATCTACGAAGCAGACTGTCTGTGAGATAAACATCTGTGAAGGAGAGAACTACCTATGAGACAAACGCGAGAAGGAGAGAAACATGCAACAAGGGCGTCGATGGTGCGGGCGGTGCGCGGCGTCGCGGTGGTAGGCTTACCGTCGGTGCGGAGGTGTTGATGTGGCATGTTTCTAGGTTGAAAGGCTTGCTGGATGTGGCATGTCACAGCGGTGGTAGGCTTGCAAGCGGCGCGAAGGTGCGGATGGAGCTTATTCTTTGATTCGAAGACTTACTAGCAGGTACGGCATATAAGAGGTTGTGGCCTCATGTACGTGGCCGATACTGACGAGAGCCGTAGCAACGTCGTCGCCTTTTGCCGTCTCCCAAGCTTCTTGGCTATTGTCTGTATCACTGCTGGGCTGGGCGCGCCTGGTAAGGCTGGTTCGGTGAGCGGCTGGCTTGGTATGCGGCTGGCAAACTTATTGCCGGAAAAGCCACTCGATGGGGTGAAGGATGTATAGTCCGCCGGGTAGGGGTTCGTGAGAAGCCGCTGTGGTAGCTTCGCCGGTAGACGAGGTGCGTTGGCGGTAGTAGCGACAGACTGAGGTTGGTGATCATAGGACTAGTTGTACGATGGACGCTGATGGAAGACGGTTGGTGGTTGTACGACTGTTGCTGGTTGTCCGTCTGGTGCAGGGGGTCACGGTAGTCTTCTACAAGCGCTATCCAGGTATGTTCGTTATCACACAACTATTCGATGAATTCAGAAGGTATAGTATACGCATCTGGAGCCGGGATATCATTGAGTAATAAAGGGGTGATCCTAGTGTAGAGAAGGCTAAGCTGGGTAAGGGTATCCGTTATATTAGCTGCGCGGGAGGTGCGGATGAAGGAGTAGACAAAGGTAGAGATATGAACTTCAGCTGCTGCGTCAGCGAGGGAGTATTCCATCCGACGTCGACAATCAACTGCCTCCGTAGTAGGTTCCATATCTTTGCCGTACTGAATCCAATCCGCCTTAGGCCGTGCAGTAGCAACTGGTAGATCTGGGTGGAATAGACCAATCTCTTGGGTGCGGAAGTGAGGGACGGAAGTGGGTGGGTTGTTCGTAGGTGCAGGACGGGCAGAGTGGCTGTTGTTACTCTGGGAGCTGTTGTCGCTGGGCGAGGCCTTGTCGGGATGGAGGGTGCGATTGATCCCATCGAACTTGCGGTTCATCGTATTCTCCGTACTGCGCAGCATGTCCAAGATATGGGCTAAGGCGGCGTTGTCAAGTTCCTGGCCATGTTTTTGCTAGGTTGTGGAGTAGCCATGCGCCGGTGGAGCTCGCTGTCCTTGAGCGAGTCGGTGTCCGAGGCGTCGAAGGTGCCATCGTTGTCCGACATGAGGGTGTGGGCGTGGTCAGCCACCAAGGTGAACTGCAAGCAGGCGCTGGAGCTGGTGCGCTCTAGATTTGGGTAGTGTTTGTGCAGGATAGCTGGACGTCGCAGAGGCGCTTTGGTCTGTTGTCGAGAGGTGAGATTTCTGGTTAGTTAGCAAGCTGGTGCGCTCGAGATCTGGAAGAGCTGTGTCTGGCATCTCGAGGCGAGGCAGCTGGATCTCGTAGAGGCGCTTTGCTTCGCGGATGCTGCAGGCTGCAGAGGTGCATGAGGAGATAGTGGAAGTGTGAGGTAGGAGGAGAGTGTTACCAGTGACGTTACAGCTTCTCGAGGAGCGCGCCCGCCTCTCTGTTGTGCTTGACGACGAATAGTAATCAGATTTAGTATCTAGTCTATAGTGTAGTGTATCCCCTCAGGGGCTGCGCTAAGCGACTACCGATGATACTCCGTACCTCCGATATCCTACTAGTACAACACTCCCCCTAACAGTGATAACTGTCCTTACTAGCTTAGATAATCTATACTAGAGACTTCGGCTTAGTAAGTCTATCTACTAACTAATCCTCCGATCTAATATACGTGAGGTGGACACGCTTTTTACTCGCTTGCTCCCTATAGTAGTAGTTCCTAAGTACGATGTACTTAGATCGCCTATAGTTATTATAGTTTTTAGCTAGGGTAATAGCGGACTAATTATTAACATAGATCGTAGTTAGATACTTCGACCTATGAATTCTTTCGCAGAGCTATAGCTCTTCTAGTAGGGATTTAGTCCACTAGAGCTATCTATACGTCTCTAAGAGAGTAATATACTCCGCCTCCGTTAATAAATAGATAACCTCTTTCTATAGGTACGATTTCCAGCTAATTAGCCCTAAGCCGAGCCTAATAAGTATACCTAACGTGGACCGGCTTGTTCCTAGGTCGCCTATAAAGTCTACGTCGTAGTATACTTTAAGAATTAGCTTCCCTTTAGTATAGCGAAGGCCGTAGTTAGTATTACCTACGATATACCGTAGGACGGTTTTTGCTACTACGATGTACTCTCTACTTAGGTTAGATAGGAACCGTGCTAGATAGTTAGTCGCATAAGTAATGTCTAGTCTAGTTTAGTTTACGAGGTATTATAGGCCTCTAATAATCTTATTATATTCGTAGTAGTTAGCGTTACTTACCTTCTCGGTGTTTACTTCTAGTAGGCGCTCTAGTAGGCGCTTAGCTAGCTTATAGTCCTCGAGTTAGTAACGTCTAAGTAGTACGCGGGTATACTAGCCTTAGTCTAGTTATAGATAGTTCTTCTACTCTATAATCCTTACTCTAAGGAACTAATCCGACCGCATAACCTTAATCTTATATACTTTATATAGCACGCGTATAATCTTGTCGATTTTCTCTTCCGATAGGCTTATAATCTAGAAGTCGTCTATATAAAGGAGGACGAACACGTCTCTCTCTTTATTAGTATATAGATAGACGTCCGAGATAGTTAGAAGGAGCCTAGTAGTAGTAAGTATAGCGCGGGTATAGTCGTACTATAGTACTACGGCTTACTTTAGTCCGTATAGACCCTTTTTAATAAGGAGGATTTTTCCCTTAACTTTAAATCCTTTAGGTATCTCTATATATAGGTTAATGTCTAGATCTAGGTTTAAGAAGGCGGTTAGTACGTCTACCTACTTCCTATACTAGCCTAGTAGGAACCCGATATAGAGGAGAATCCGCCCTATCTCCGGTCTAGGTATAGGTACGAAGGTTTCGTAGTAGTTAACACCTTAGCGCTAAGTAAAGCCCTTAGCGGTGTAGCGTACCTTACGCTTATCTATAGTCCTATTAGCGTAGTACTTAGTCTTAAGAATAAGCTTACTCTTAAGTAGCTTCCGTCCGGCGGGTAGCTAGCTAGTATTTATAATTCTTACCGTACCTATTTTAAGTAGAGAGTTAAACTCTACTTAGGCTACTACCCTCTATTCCGTAGCTTCTAGTAATACTATTACTTCGTGCTAGGTCTTTAGGTCCTCGGGTGATTTAACTAGTTTAGTAACCTTACCGTAGTAAAGTCGCTTATAGTTAGGTCGGGTAACTAGTCTACCGCGCTTTAAGAAGGTCTATTTAGTAGGTTTAGGAGAGTAAGGCCTTTTCTACCCTACTAGCTAGGGTACTAGGTCCTAGCCGGTAACGATAGTATCTAGTTAATCGTCTAGTACCTCGTTCGGGTCTAATCTATCCTCGCGCTCTTACTCGCGCTCCCCCTAACGCTCGAGTATAGGAGAAGCGTTATAAGCTCTCGCGTAAGGGGTAATTAGTAAGATCGGTAGACGCTCTAGTATACCTACCCGGTTATAGTTAGCCTATCGGACCGGCGTACTAGGGACGACTAGGGACGGTATCGGTATATAGCTAGGCGGCTCTACCGTACGGGTATCGGGTATGCGATGCGCTTATTAGTACTCCTTAGTACTTTACTACGGGTACTAGGTAACCTACGGAGGCGCGGTAGGCGGCTATAGGACGTCGGGCTACTACGTAGCGTCCGGTCGGGTAATCGGCGGTGTAGACGGCTACGACGTTAGTTAGTAAGCCTCCCGCGGTAGCTCGGTTTACCCGTTATACGCTATTATAGATAAGGGCTCTAGTTAGGCCGTACGCTAGGTTAGCTACTACGGTCCTATTCCCGTGACTAATAGCCCTCTAGTTAGTCGTAGTTACTCCCCCTTAACCCCTCCGGTTAATAGTAGTTACTCCCCCTTAGTCCCTAGTTATGCCTAGGACTAAGGCGAGTAGGAGGATCCGAACGTTATTAAGGCCTAGCTTACCTAGTACGAGTCGGTCTACTACTAGGCTAGGCTACTAAGTTCGGATCTAAATATAATATCTTCGTTAAAGGAGGTATAAGGGGTAAAGGTTACGTCCTAGACGAGGCCGCGGGATAGTAGTATATAGGGGAAAAGGATAGTAAAGTTCTTATCGGTGTTATATTAAAAGCCGAGAAACTAACCCTTAACCGCCCGTGGCTCGAATTTACCTAGTTTTAGGATAAGCGTAAGGTATACTCTATATCTAAACCTAGGTAGTACCTTAAAGGTATATTACTCGGGGTGCGGTTACCCGAGTCCGTCTAAAAAGTCGATAATCGGAACCTTTTTAGTACTAAGGTTAACGAGGTAATCGGTAATAAAGATCGCGTAGGTTACTACTTAATCCTAGTAGGCGATAGGTATACCGGTATTAATAAGGAACGCTCTTACTTTAGTAACGATAACCTTATTTATAGATTCGGTAATACTATTCTACTCTAGGGTAGCTAGAGTAGACACGTCGGTTCGGATACTAAGTTAGTCGTAGAAGAGTTTAAGTAGGTAGAATTCGGATCCGCTATCGCGGAACATAACTCTTACCCGTTTATACTAGTTCTCTTAGTACTTAATCTATTAGTAAAGCTAGGGTGTAAACTAGTCCTTAGTTTAGGCGAAGAGCGACTAGTAGCGTCGAGTTTTAGTATTAGTAATAATAATAACGTACTTGTTTCCGTAGATACTTTCCGCGATAGGGCCGACTATATCGAGGAATACCTTATCGAGCGGTGTAATAGGTACTAGGCGAGGCTCTCTCGAAATAAATTATTATACCTTCGTGAGATAGTAGGTTTCGTAGACGGATAGTTCGTCGAGGTTAATACCTTTAAGCCCTTTAGTGCGCTAGGCCGTCTATATAAGGATTTTCTACTTCATATGTCCGAGTCTTTAGTACTAGCGGTCCGTGCTTTTCGTCTTAGTAATACGCGTATAAGCGGGTACGGTAATTAGCGGTAGTACTTCGATTACCTTACGGATTAGAAGAGTAATCTAGAGCGGCGCGGTTTTCGGCTTACTAAGCGGCTTAAGTATAAGAACTATATTTTCGATGTATAGCTCTACTACCGGTAGCTTATCCGAGATGCGTATAAGGTAGTTACCCTTACGGGTAAGCCCGCCTAGCTTCTCGAGAGCTACTATAGATAGGATGTTATAGGACGAGTATAGAGAGTAGACGGCGTTCGCGAGAGTAAGTCTTAGCTTCCTAAGGTAGACGGTAGCCGTACTACTAAGCGTAGCGGTCGCGTTTCTAACTACTTACTCGAACTATATAGGCTTCTTAAGTTTACCTAGGGAGTCTCTAAAGGCGCGCTTATCGTTAATAATATATATACTAGCGCCCGAATCCTATAAGTAGTCGCTTTTAGTAGTTCGAGTAGACTTATAGAATACGGGTACCGTAATATTAAATATAATCGATGTATTACTATCGCTATCCTAGACGTCCTCTACGTCGCTTCCGCTATCGCTATACTCCTTACTTATAATTGCCTTTACCTTCTATTTCCCTTTACTATCCTTCCTCTTAGAGCCCTAGCCGGACGGTGCTAGCTTAGGGTGCTAGTAGAAGTAGGTAGCGTTAGTATAGTTCCTGCGGTAGCCCTTCTTATTATAAATATTATCCGGGTTAGGTCCTTTCTCTTTTCTATCTAGCTATCCTCTTATAACTACTATAATCGCTATTATACCGCCTTATTACTTACGGATACTTGCGTACTCCCGGAGAGACGAGATTATAGTCTCGAGTAGAGTAAAGCCTTCCTAAAGTATATACTTATTCTCACGCTAGTTCGATAGCTATTCGATACTATTAGTACCCCTTAGGAACATTATAGCTTTTAGTCTATTAGGGATCTTATACTTAAGGTTTTTAATAGAGTCCTTATAGATAAGATTAGTAGCGTTTCGGGCGTTATCGAGGTTCTTAGTAAACTAAGAGATATACTCCTTAGCGGTCGTAGTAAGTTTAGTAGAAAGAAGTCGTTTAAACGCCTTAATAAATAGTATGTTAGTTAATAGCTAGAACGTAGACGCGATACGGTCGTAGAGATCCTTCGCTGTTATTAAGTCGTTATCGTACTCTAGCTAGAGCGATTAGTCTAGCCTAGTTAGGATAATATTCTTAGCTAGGGTGTTATTAAGATACTACTTTTTAGCGGCGTCTTTAAAGGCCTAGATAGCGAGGCTAGATATACTAGGTATTCTAACTAGTATAGGAACCGGTCGAATAACTAGTATATTATGTATAATATAGCTAGCTACTCCTTCTTTTCCTAGCTTCGCTATTAGGGCGTATCTCTAGCTAGAGAATGTTATACCTCCGCTAAGGATAACCTTATTACTATTCTTAGTGGATATAGTGGGATAGGATTTCGATCTTTTTAGGTTTTATTCGATTCGTTCGTTTAGGGAGGAACCGTAGAGAAGTACTCTATAGGGTAATTACTATAGAACGTAGTGAATACGGCCCGGGCTTATAACCTGTTATACTTGACGACGAATAGTAATCAGATTTGGTATCTAGTCTACAGTATAGTGTATCCCCTCAGGGGCTGCGCTAAGCGACTACCGATGATACTCCGTACCTCCGATATCCTGCTGGTACAACACTCTCGGCCCGGTGTCCTCTAACGTTACAGACCACTCACTATGCTACAACCACCGCTCACTATGCTGCAACCACCGCCTGAGAGCCCCCCCTCTTCCCTCGACCACACGGTCGCTGCCTACCGGCCTCGATCTTATAACGGATACCGCAAGCCTTCCTCGGCCTGAACCCACTACACCAGTTCGCCTCAGCCTGCATCACCACCAGCAAGCCCATCTCAGCCTGCATCACCACGCCCATATCTGCCCGCATCGACCTCGCAAGCTTGCCTCAGCCTGAATTGACAGCTCAGCGCAGCGACCGCCTGAAAACCGACCCTCTCCCTCTCGCGTCTTGAGCAGACCACAATACAGCAACCGCGAGTCTCAACGTCTCCATGATGGTGATAAACTCCAAGCCTTGGTAGTTGAGTTGTATTGGTGAGCAAGTCGGGCAGTATACACGAAACAGAGACGGCCTTCGATGAGCCATTACGACGCTCGGTGGTTACTGCGCCAGAGCAGCCTGCCATTACCCCCGGCAAAATAACTACCACCGCGGCTCTCCGAGAACCTCCCTCGTCTCCCTGCGGCGACGTCACCAGCAGTACAAGTCCCATTCTACCTGTAACGTCACCAACCCACGCGAACGTCAGGAGCGATGCTCCTTCGCCAACACCCGCTCCTCCTGCAGCACCATACTTCTCCTGCGACCCCCCCTCCCCATCTGGGGCACAACTTACCTCAGTCCAGCCTCGAGCCAGACGCCGGGTACCAGAGAAAGCCTTGATAGACTAGGCATTGACCCATGAAGCAGGCAAAACGCGTCAATCACCGCAACCCACCGTGATCAGGATGCAGTTTGAAAGACTGCCCACGTCTTTTACAGACGAGGCTCTGCAAGACCGGGTGCAAAGGTGACTGCCCAGGTCCATGATGATTGAGAACGCGATCAGGACCGGATACATTTGAATACTGCCCAAGTCTGTCATGATTAGACGCGACCACGACCGGATGCATTAGGAGACTACCTAGGTCTATGACGATTGAGAGTGCGATGAGGACCGGATACATTTGGAGGCTGCCCAAGTCTTTGATGATTAGATGCGACCAGGACCGGATGCATTTTGAGACTGCCTAAGTCTATGATGATCGAGGACGCGATTAGCACCGAAGGCTTATGACAGCTCCAAGCTGGATGCATAAGGCTGCCCAAATCCTTCCGTTCTTGCCGGAAGTGAGTGGCACCCGTCAACTAGGCTCACTAACAGTAGGGCACGGGGCCGTGAAAAGGAAGGCCGCTGAGACAGCGCTGCTGGTCTGGGACGAAAAGGTGAGTGAGATATTCAGCGACAAAGTCTGCTTGGCAGAGGCCGACAATGCAATTGAGAATCCGAGCTGTCCCTGTTGGTGCTCCATCAGGTGAGTAAACTGAATCGAGAGGGAGACGGGGATGGACACAAGCAGGACCACAGGCGATTAGATTGACCACGCGGACTTACCTTTTGCATGCAAGATAGCACTTCGAGCCGTGGCCAAAGCGACATGCCGGATGAGTTGATGAGGGGAAAGACAAGAGAGCAAAGAGGGCCGTTAAAAGAGAAGAAAGCGAGCCCGCAGACGGCGAGTGATCTAGCTGGCTCCGTGGGTTTTATCACCGCACTCAGCTAAGGGTCACGCATGTAGAACGTATACGATTTCTCGCTGGTTTGTGTCATCGAGGCAGACAGAGTGCCGTTGAAAAGAGACAAGTCAATCAACAGACAGCGAGTGATCTAATTGGCCCGTAGGTTTTATTACTACACTTACCTCAGGGATCGCGTATACAAAACACAGGGGACTTCTCGCTAGTTTGCGCACGGTCGAGAGATATGAGGCGAGGAGGAGGAGGAGGAGGTGGTGGTGGTGGTGGTGATAGTAGAGGAAGAGGAAGCACGGTTCCGCGATAGATCTTCTGTACATAGCGACTGTAGGTAGGCGCCCCATGTTAATCCTCCGACGAGAAAAGCGCGGCGAGCGAGTTCGTGATCTTCGCTTCGAGGTATAGGGGATGGGGCTTCTTCGACTACGTCGGCGTTATAGAAGAGGTAGAGGATGGGTGAGAGAGGGGAGCGTTGTGGGATCCCTGTATCGACCGACTAGTTGCCATGTCTTCCCGCTTATTCAGCTTCGTAGCCGTCTCCAAGCCTTCCGCCCTTCTCCTCCCTCGCCTATATCCATTCTTCCTCGTCTTCGCAGCTGCACCTACTCGGCCGAGCACTTCCTCTCTCGCTTTGTCTCTCCTCCGCGTCCTTGCGCTCCTCCGACTTTGCAGTCGTCCGAGCGCTTCCCTCTTCGTCTACATCTCTCGGCTCCGCAGCCGTCGGAGTCCATAGAATCCACACAATACGCAGAAGACGCAGAAGACGCAGAAGACGCAGAAGACGCAGAAGACGCAGAAGACGCAGAAGACGCAGAAGACGCAGAAGACGCAGAAGACGCA
>ML978734.1:337190-367887 GCA_010015785.1 Saccharata proteae CBS 121410
ACCGTCAGGAAGTTGGGCCCAACCTTCCTGGCGGAGCCTTTGAATGGAACGCTAAGGATCAAGTGCAGTCGGTTCGTCTTGGCTGAGTGCTCGTTGCAGCTTTGCCCTTGATCCCATCTTCAGATACCGTCAGGAAGTTGGGCCCAACCTTCCTGGCGGAGTTTGAGAATGGGACGGTAAGGAACAAGGGCAGTCGGTCCGTCTTGGCTGAGTGTTTGTTGCATCTTTGCTCTTGATCCCATTCTCAGATACCGTCAGGAAGTTGGGCCCAACCTTCCGGGCGGAGTCTTTGAATGGAGTCATGAGCATTGATGTTCTGTTGTTTTGGCAGGCCTCGAAAGATGTCAGGCACGTAAATTCGTGCCAGCGGACGGGTGTCCGATAACGATGACAGTATGATCCGCGCTAGAGATCAGGCACGGCATCGGTCTCATGTGGAGAGTGGTTGATGGACGATGGGCATCGAAGTCCAAGTCAAAACGCTTTTGTTGCATTCAGGAGATGGGACTGAGACGATGAGTGAGGAGTGCGAACGCATGCATGAGTTGTTGCCGATGTCAATGATTGGCAGCGATGCGAGAAGAGAAGGTGATGGCGTCGCAGATTCCTGGTGTCTGGATATCAGACGGCCAGGGGAATTTCTGTTTGACTTGCTTGTGTAGGACAGCGAGTGTCCATGACGCCGCTTCGACTTGGCCGTTGACATGGCGGAGAAGCTGGAGCGCACAGCTGTAGGATGAGTTGACACGGCACAAAACGAAGAGGCCGGGCCCAAAGCACTCTATCGTCCTGTCCACTTGTCACACCATCGTACGCTGTGTACTTGTCACTTGTGCCAGCGAGCTGTGTTGAGGTCGACAAAGAAAGGCGCTCAACAGCAAAGCCGTATGTAGGTAGGGCCGCAATATAGAGCGGCGAGGCAGAGACTGTGGGATGGCGTCTGAGCCGGCAGGAGGTGGAGGAGGCACGGAGAGTCCAGTCGTCCGTGTAAAGTGGCATTTTCATGGAGTGATGCTCTGGTTCGCGTATTGCACACTGCATAATGCCGTGGCTTGCGTGGCTGCAAGTGAGATTTTACACCGCAGCGTTGTGGTAGCTTGGATGGGTGTTCTTTTTTTTTTTTTTTTTTTTGGGAGCCCGGTATCGCTCAGTGGATAGAACCAGATGCATGATCAAGTGTGGCAGACGGGCATGCGTGCTCGTTGGAGGTAGGAAGTCTATGGATTAGAATGGGGAGGCATGGGGAGTATTTATCCCATAGCCTAGTGCGACCTGCTGTACAGATAAGACAAGGCTCAAGGCGAGATGATGGAATTGAAATGGAACCAAATGGAATTTTCAAGACGTCTCATCGGCGAGCTCTGTACTGCTACCCAACGCACGATCACGTCTCGCGCTGAAAAGTTGCAGACAGCATAATGTTTGTCCGACGTTTTAGCACCAAGTATGCCAAACATCAGTCCTCGAATCTCACCTGCCCCGCTATTCAATGATGCCATACTATATAGCGGAAGGATGGCGACGTTTTCGAATTGGAAAGACCAAACTAACTTGGCGTTCAGATGGCACCGGCAGAGCCTCAAGATTGTCTCGGGCAGTGAAACATGGCCAACGGGCTGAGCAGACAACTCCAAGACAATACCGCCTCCTTTTTGCTGTTGATGAGACCATGAAGATTAATGCGAGTCGAGGCAATACTGTGTGGCCCACGTCTCGCGTAAGTGTCATTGTTGTTTTTGTTAGGTGCCCGCTATAGTATGTTCAAGCCTTTTAGTTATGAGATCATGCTCGAGCCGCTGCTAACTCTCCGGGGAATGCACGGCCAGCCCACCTGCGAGCCGGAGACGAGTTTGAATCATGACCCCTAGTACTAAGCGTTGTTGTTGTTGATCATGATATCCTCAGGTTGTCTCAGCCGGCAAAAGTGTTGAAGGTGTGTCGCGATTGTCAGTAGTAGATAGCAAAGCTCTAGTCAGCTCCGCCCTACGCCGTTTAGTTAACGTTAGGCGGTAGCTCTAGTAACGTCAACGTTAGCTGCGTCTAGCTAGAGGCTCTAACATCAACCCATCTAGTTATCTTCTCATACATAGTTGTCTCTTTTGGGACCACCGTGAGATCTACCTCGCTCCACTCAACAGTGGTAGCTACGAATAATGCGCAGCCTGCTTCGGAACGTCGCACTAGCGAAAGCACCTGCGCGCTCCTCGAGAAGCAGCACTAGTAGTACTAGTAGCTACAGAACTACCATTTTCCTCCAACAACTTCAACTTCTGCCATCTCCTCATACACATCTGCAGCCTCTACGCCCTGCAGCACTTCGCCTGTTCTCTTTGGCCGAGCAAAGCTCTTCTGCGAGATCCGGCCGTCGCTGTCTCGCCTCGAGAAACCCCATACACTTCAACGTCTCGAGCGCACCATCTCGCGCGGCGATAACTTACTATCTACCGCTAGCAACGGCACGCCCAGCGCCTGCTTGCTGAGCAACCAGGAACGCTACCCTGTTCTCCTTCACAGAGCGAGCGCCTCTACTAGATCCAGCTGCCTCGCCTCGAACAACCGCGCAAACACTTCAAGATCTCGAGCGCACCAGTTCGCAGCAACACCTTTCAACCTTTACGCCCTTGTGCGCAACCACCGCTAGCCTCGGTACCACTAGCACTCCAGCGCCTACTTACTGAGCAACTAGGAAAACCGCTTCTCGACAACTCCTCTGAAACTGGAAGATCTTGCTGTCGTTCGCTAAGAAGCAACCTCTCCGCGCACGAACACTTCAAGATCTCGACCGCACCAGCTGGCGCGCAACCACCGCAAACGTTGAATACTAACGCATGCTTGCTGAGCAACCAAAAGCCCCATCTCTGCCCAGCAACCGCTCGTTGCGGTCAGGACCAACAAAGCCATACGCCCATACCCCCATGCCGGACGACGACGCCTTGAACGCCTCGGATGGCGAACTCCATCGGCAATCGCCCAACAACAACATGGTCAGCGGTCTTACCGTCGCCTTAGCGCAGATCGAGGCCACGATTGATTACGCCCTTCGAGCTGATAAGGGCTCTCACAGCGACAACAGCCCCCAGAGTAACAGCAGCGACTACCGTGACCGCCCATACTAGACGTACAACTAGCGACCATCGTACAACTAGCAACTGTCGTATAATTAGTAACCATTATATAACCACTAACCTAAGTCTAACGCTACTACCGCTAACCCACATCGTCTATCGGCGCGCCGCAACCTCAGTAGCTTCTTACGAACATCTATCCGGATAACTATGCACTATCCACCTTATCTGCCCGCGGTAACTTTCCCGGCAGTAAATTTACCGGCCGCACACCAAACCGGCCCTACTAGGCGCACCCAGCCTAACAAGAATACTATGGTGATACAGACATTGGCCAAGGACCTGGCGAGACAGGAGATAACGACGAAGTTGCCACGGCTTTCGTCAGAATCGGCCAACACTAGCCTACCACCGCGGTATGTTGTACCTGTTAGCAAGTCGCTTAATCCAAGAATAGGTTCTAGTGATACCTCTATACCGCCTGCAAGCCTACTACCGCCACTAACGGAGAGTATCTTTGACAGTCGAGGGATAGCGTAGAATCTTCTCTATGCCGAACATTGTGTTCTAGAGCTCGATAGTCTTGTACACGATAGCTCTACGCCGGCTAGTCAGACTAGCATTACGCCGTTGTAGCGATTCAATGCTTTCATAGTTAAGGTAACAGTAGACTGTAACTCGAAGACCTGTACCCGTATTAGCAACGATCTGTCGAAAAGCTACTACACGTTTAACTTACATCGTCTTGAATGGCGTGTATATCTCCTAGCAAGGTCCAGATATATTTCAGCGTCGACTTAGGTATCCGATTCATTACACGTTATTTTGACAAGATACAGTGAAAGCGATCACGGTGAACTACGTTATCTTGAATAGTAAGAAGGATTAGTGATCGCTTCGACATCCGTAGCCTTATTAATAACAGTAAGGATTAGATATGCGAAGTGTCCTAGCCCAAGGGCTTTTCAAGGGCAGTTTAAGCCAAGAAACCGGAATTCCGCATCCAGTATGTGTTCACTTCTGTCACAAGAGGTCCAGCAGAAGGCACGAGGCAGAGCAAGCAGCAAGCAAGAAAGTCGTATTGACGAAGAGGTTCTGGTGGAGAGCCAGAATGGAGCGAAGGGCGCGCACGAAGAGTTGTGATGATGAGCTGAGCGCGCGCGGACCCGATCTCGCTTAACTCAGCTGATCTAATCTGATCTAATCTGATCCTGATCCACAACTCGGAGGCCACTCGGGAAGATACCATCGACCACACAAGACCTCCGTCGCTGAAAACAACGAAGCTGCCTCTGTTCCCCGTCGAGCTACCTGGTGAAGCTCACGTGACCTCGAATGCCGCCGCGCGCATTCCAACACCACGGCGCGTCTACCGCTTCCTCTGCAGTCAGCCTGACAGCCAACCACCCGTCGCCACCGACATCGCATTCCTGTCCCTATCATCCATCTTATCTGCCATGTCGTGCCTGGCTCTTGGCCGAGGAGGTGCATCGCTCGTTTTGCCATGGACGCTGACGTCTCTCGGCCGCATCGCCATGCGCAACAGGTCAAAACATCGTCTACAAGGTCCCTATCATCCATCAGCCTCCTCATATCCACGCCGTCCAAGACTTCTCCTGACGTGAGCCTTGAAACTGTGTCCACGTCGACCTGGGACAAAGGAGATGACTCCGAAAACAGCAAAGTACTTTGATTTCTGTTCAGATCGCAAATTCTTTGTGCGTTTGGCGCCATCAATATCCGAGTATACGCTGCATCATGCAACAAAGAGAAGCGTCCCGGAATCGGCGAGATTTGTGAAGAGGCAGGAAGGGTTTGGCTTGCTGCTCGCGACCATTGCGCTCCAATCCATGCATGCCTCCTTCAGGACTTGACGAACTTGACAGCTTGACGCAATTGCTGTCATGAGTGTCATGAATCAAGCTTAAATATTGGGCACCTTGAGATGCGCACAGTTGCAATCTCGAACCAAAATTGGATTCGTCTTTCTAACGGGGTGAAAGCAAGGTCATGTGACGTTATCAGTAGAAAAGTCACCACATTATCCAGGAACGGAACTCTTTATGAATTCCTTGTCCATCGGCATTGTCAGGTCTAATACCGTGATGCATCCGTCATTAAGGATGCATGCCATATGACCAAGCTCAACCCACTACAAGCTGATTTCTGCAGACTATAACCCTCTACCAAACCATTATATTACCTCAGTATTACAGTAAGAGTCGATACAATCGCACTGAATTCCAACGCTGTGACACAATCTACCCAACAAGAACGACATGGACGACTTCACCATGGAACAACAGAGAAGGGGCATGCCGAACGGCCAATACCTAGTACTAAACGAGCCTGCCGACTTGAACGCATCCGCCAATCGTGCCGAATCCGAGATGGCTTCTTTGAAAGAGAAGCACGAGAGCGCGCTCGACGAGCTCAGCAAGAGTCGGACAGAGAACAAGCTGGCCGAAGAGGCGCTGGCGCACAACCGGGAGACGGGGATCGAGATGAAAAGAATATGTGATAAACTTTACGACGCACTCGAACGCAAAGAGGGTGCGCTCCAGGAATCTCGGGAAGCTACAAGGCAGGCGCAAGAGCAGTTGGCCGCTTTGGCCAAGGAGCGTCACAGTGTCCTTGACGAGCTCAGTCGGGTTCAAGAGGCCTACAATGCTCGGTTGACGTGCAACCAGCAAATGAGAATCCGAGCAAAGGAGCTCTGCCAAGGACTCCAACGTCAACTGCACGCTGACTCCAAACGAAGCGAGCGCACGCAGATCGAGCGCACGCGGATCGAGCGCAAAGACGGCGATAGCATGGACCACGACGAACCTCCGCAGTCCAAGAATATGCGCAGCAAGACACCCATTGCGGCGTTTCGTTCGGCAATGGAGGTGGTCAAAAAGCTCGAGGCGGAGCGGGCCGAGGCGTGCAAGTTATTAGCAGAGCTTGAACTCATGCTCGACAACCGAGGAGAGGAGCTTGCGGACGAGCTTGCAAAAGCGGGCTTGAAGCCTAGTGAGTAGATGGCTATCTAAGTCCATGAAGCCACTCCTCCACGGTAAAAGTTTGGCCATTAAATGAGAGGATCCCTAGTCACCCAACGGCTTTAAGCACCTCTTCTCTTGTAATAGTAGTAATTTTGATACCATCCTATTATCTTCTTCTTCTCTCCGGAGTATTGTAGTCTGCTCAATGGCTTCCTATCGCACAAAGCACTGTGGAAGAGGATTGATCAATAAGAGAGGAGCGAGGCGTAAGAGATAAGTCTCTGCTCTACGACCATCCGTACACCAAGCCCATCCAGGAATCTAGCCTAGCAGCCTCTGCCCTACGCTCCCAAATACCCCGTGACCTGGAGTCCGCGCATCATCACCCATCTGATCTACCTAGTCGCCGTTACTGGCCCTCAAGCAAGGCCTGGATGAAGGCCTGCTGACCAAACCACATGGACTAGGACCCTTTGCGGTTGCGTGTGATGTGGAATCCTTGGTGGCGGTGAATCTCACCCATGTCATTTGTCTGGAACCGCTTCGTGGTGGTAGCTTTGAGGAAGGCAAGTTCGGCTATAAAGGGAGCTGCAATGGCTGGATCGTCCACATGGACGGTAGTTAACCTTGACCATGACGCATTCACCGTAGTGCAAAGGCACGAACCCGAGGGTTTTGAGGAAGGACTAGGTTGCCGAACCGTATCAGTGGTGACTAAATCAAGCACTAAAGAGCCTTGCGTAGCTGACAAAACATCTTAGTGTCAAATTAGCGAAAGCTGTGCAGCTATTTGGCATATATAACCCAATTAGGTGGAATCTACCTACTAAAACTACGGACGTAAACTCCATCTAGTAAGGTACGAGGTCCTAACAAAGTAGTAGCATCATTACAACCATCTAGGCTTAGTGCTAATTTACTGGAGAAGAGACACATTAGAAGTCCTTACGCTGGCAGTCAACACACACGACTCAGTATACTTCATACCTTGTAACTTCTCCAGTTGCGAGGAGCTGTCTAGCGAAGACCCGCTGGCCAGAAAAGATCGCGGATGCTCCTGGCGACAACTCGTCGACGTCCCAACGTTTTCGAGCCTGGACGTCACACAATCGCTCTTTCGTGGTTCTATGCCACGTAGGCCACTCAGGACTCACTGTGGCCTAGCGACAGCTCCTAGGCACCGAGGAATCTGGCAGGCCACGCTCCAGCTTCTTTGCCAAAGTTGTCATTTGCGTGTTAATCTCTTGCAAATGTCACCAAGTATCCTGCCAGGTCGCTATAGATGCGGCTGATGGGCTTTGGTACGCGTTTCGGCCGTTCGGAGGCCGAGTTCAGGATGGTGGCTACTTTGGAGCAGTCTTGTCGCATTTTCAAGCGGGTCGTGTAGGAGAACGAGGAGGCGGAGGAGGATCTTCGTCGCTTGAAGCGTTTCATGCAGTATTATCTGCAGTATCAGGAGAGCGTTATGTTCGTTGTCTTCTAAAAATGCAGCTTGAAAAATCGCTGAAGATTAAAGTCCTGCGGCGTACTTTGGAGTCGTAGTTGGAGCCGCAGTTGTACCTAAAGTTGGATCTACAGTTGGACCTGCAGTTGGACCTGCTAGGGTCTCAGGCAACCTCTGTAGACCTCAAACGCTCAACAGTCTTTTGCTTCTGGGAGGACTTCTCTTGAAGGGAAGACCTTCTGCTGTGGTTAGAAAGCCAAAGCAGGTAAACTAGGACGTGTATGGCTATCTTCCAAGCTGTCGTCTTTGCGGGAGCCTCCCAGCTAGTATATAGTGGACAGGTGACGTTCGTAAACTGTTGGAGTGCAGCAAGCGTCACGGAAAGGGATGGTTTTATCTCCGACGAGTACGCGCAGTGCTCGTCCGTAAATGTCTTTATAATCTACAAGGGCGTCTTTGCTAGCTCTGTCGGCTAGTCCATACTTGCACTTCTCCTCTGAGATGTGGAAGATAGCTAGGGTGCCGAAAGATGGGTTAGATGAACAATAGGGCCAAGTAGCTATCCGGGTTCTAGCGTACTTCGAACTATCGTCGCTTCCTCATAGACTGTCCAATGTCTCAGTGGAAGAAAGGTTGTCTCGCCAATGACCCTGTCATTCGCCCACTGACCTCCCCACTGGCCTCCCCACCGGCGCCGGTGCCGATGAGAGGGCAAAAACAATGCCTACAATTCATTAGGAAGATACGTTGTGCCTTTTTGCTAGGATAGGATCATGAGAGAATGCAACAACTTAGATCATCTCATCTTCTCACTCCTGTACAAGCTGTGATGCACCGACTATCCATTGTCCGCCGCAATAACAGCGCCATTCAGCCCTTCCGACGTAGTCGATCCCGGAAATCAACTATGTATGGTCAGTACCGTTGAACTTGGAGGTCCTGAACCACTAAGAAACTTACTCCAGATGGTTTCGTACTGCCAGTGGGCAGCCCGCAACTCGAATTGGTCTATGATGGAATATATGCGAACTTGGGGGTAAAGTAGATGAAGAGGAGCTGTTGCACAATCTTGCTGCTTTGGAGATGAAGGGTGCGCTTGTGGCTGCCAGAGGGGAGGGAGGGTCCGGGAGGGATGCAGCCGGATAGGTGATAGGGGACTGGGGCCGGGAGGGGTGCGAGGGCCGCCGGGTAGGCGCGGTGCTTGCATTCGTCAAGGAGAAGCGAATGGAAGGCACGCTTTCGATCATGTCGTTTTCCTGATATAGTCCCAGTCTAGGCATCACGATACGTGTTATTTGTACTGTTGACTGCATTAATGTTGAGAAGAGCGAGCCCATCGTTCGTTTCAATAATACTGACTCGCCCTTCGAGGTCACAGTCTACGTCGAGCACGATAGCTACGCTCAGCGTGGAAGTCTGCGCGGATTATCTCGTTGAAAACGCGACGTGAGGAGTAGAGATTAGGCCACGAATAGTAGTTATAGTAGAGGCAACTTAAGGTATAGGCGATCTAAGAAGCGTTAAATACTAGAGAAACGGGCGCTAGTCTTTCCGCCACAGTCGACATAAAACCAAGTTATAACTAGGTACAGAATGTCCGTTGCGGCTCTCGTGGGGAGGACGTCAAGCAGTCTCACAGTATGTAAGGTAGCCTCTATCCAGACGCCGAAGGGCATCTATTCTGTAACACTTATAGTTCGTACTATCATGTAACGAGACTAATCATCCTCTCGATGATGCTATTCACTTCCGGCATGTATGAAGCGGGGGTCACAAGACGGATATCGTGCTAGGCCAGCAAAGGATGGAGTTTTGCGAAGTTGGTGCCGTTATCAGTACGCAGGCGGTGGACCTACACTTAATTCTAGAGCCAAGTGAGGACGTTTTCCAGTCGCACCGCGATAGTGCCTTTGCGATTCAAGAAGAAGAGATAGCGGTAATGCGAGAAACTGTTAGTGACCACAATATAGTATCTACTGCTATGGAGGCTCGGCTCGATTCGATCTACAGTGTCGATGTATAGTAATTGCCAACCGCATTTACGCGGCGCTAGGGTTCGCGGTGAGCTTGTCTTTTCGACCTCGAGATGAAGTATAGTTCGAAGTCATGCATAAATCTAGTGTTAGGCCTTTAGTTACAATAGTCAGGACTCGCATGGCCGAGAATCCCGTGCTAGACTTTCGTAGAACGGCGTATCGGGTGTTCAGTGAGTTTGCACGTCTTCGCTGTGGCGGCGAAGCCATCTCCTATGTTTGTAGTATCTTCTAGCAACTCGAATAGGAGTTAAATGGTGGCATAAGTTCAGAGGGTGGGTAGCAAGTTCAATGCTCTTGCAAACCTATGTCGTACGTCCTAGTCTTCTGTCCTAAACCACCACGGTAGCAGGATTCACACGGTAATTCTTAGTCCTTTAAGGAATCCCCATTTATAGCGTGGCTTCAGGTAGAGGCCAAAAAACTGTTCCTTGTCATGGCCGGTCGTGTCGTGATAAGGGCACTTTTATTTCTCGTTGTCGTCTACTTCATCGCGGGTGGATGGACAACCACCTCGTCCACCTTCACCTCTACAAATACCTTGTTTGCCAGCAGTAACGGCCGGGTACGTAAGAATTGCCATCCAGGCCTTCAAATTAGCTTTATATTTCAAAGATGCGACGTAAACAGAGACGTCCTTGATTAATGGCTTCTTTGCCGAGGCTTCGTGCTTCAGAAAAGCCCTAAGCGGATATTCTTCCTACGCTGCCGCAATTATTTCGAGGACGTTTGCATAGTTCGAGACGTGTAGACTAGATTCGGTATAGCGGCGGCGAGGACCGTATCGCAATAGCAATATTCGCCGATTGCCCTTTAGTCGGAGCGTTCCATATGGGTATACTGTTAGTACACAAAGGTATCACCCCGGATGCCTAAAACCGGGAATGACGTTTCGGGCGTGTCCCAAATAGTTTCGGAGTTCGTAAGCTCGCCGACAATATCGAACAAGCGGTTTGAAGTCCGACGGAGAGGCTATTATTCCTCGTTAAGGTGCGCAATAATATAGGTGGCCGTTGTCTTTTCTCGTTTTCTCGGATTCATGGGACCTATTGTCTGTCGTAAGCCTAAGCCGAAGCCGAGCCTCGAATCCCAGAATGCCGGTGTAATCATAATTATGGTAAAGTAGGGTGGGTGATGTCGTACCAAATGGAAGTTGAAGTCTTTCTGCGGACTGCGCCCGCAGCTCTTGGATTTGAAAGCTACAGTCGTTGTGATGTCTATCCAGGCTCGCGACCGACGACGGTGCGAGGTGCAGTCAATTCAGTCGTAGCCGGTCTGCATAGTCGGAGCAGGCTAGGAACACGCTTCCACTTGTCCCAGAGTAGACCTCGAATACAAGTCCTAGGTCATCAAAGTAAGCTAAGATAGTATCTTTAGAAGATGTACGGAACATTAACTTCTATATTTGGGAGATCGCAGCAAGTCTCTGGTAATGAAGAGGTCCGGGATTACTTTAACCTTTTAACAATCTACTATATGGGCTGACTTCTACTTCTCCAAAATTCCGAGACAGATTTGATTTACCTTGTCGAAGTTACTGTCCAGTGTTACTTCAACAGCATAGGAAGACGCTTTAGGTTTTGTTTCCACACAGCTAGATGTAGTTCTGGCTTACTTAGACCAGCCACGACTAAATGTCCGCTGTTGCTGATGCTGGTCGTCGCTGTGCTCGAGGCGGGGGTCGATGCGCGACTGGTCTTCCGCCATGTTGAGAAACGCCTGGGTCTTCTGGCATCGGTGAAACAAAAGGATATCGGTGGTGTGTAGACACCGTCGCCGATGTTGATGGCCCGCTATGTTCAGCCCCTTTTGCTCGCGAGTTACCCATCAACTTAACGAGAAGCACACAGCAAGGGGAGAAAGAGAACACTTCCATTCTGCTATACTAAAGCCTGGAAAGCATCCTCTGCAGAACTCAAGTCGGCACCCTAGCTCGTACCGAACGTGCAAGGCGGCTTGTCACCCTACGCTCCCCGCGCCGGTTCGAATGTTATTGCGCACCATGGCTACACTCGCTTGGAAAAGAGATATGTTCCGCCCTCGACAACCATACCGTTAGCTTCGTTGGTACCCTGCCACAGGTAAAGAAGAACTCACATAGCTTTGGGAGGGAAAGTGTGGGAGGCCATGGGGTCGGCTGGTCAGACCCCACGTAGTACATCTGCGCCTCTTGTTCCATAGTCAATACGGCAAGAGTTCTCCGTCGGCACCACGTCATGTTGCGTACTAACGAGCGACATACCCCACGTAACAGGGGCCTTCTTCTCCTCGACAGGTTCCGTATGCTCTGCGCTGACGCGTGACATTCCCAGGGTGGGACGGACAATAGGGACGTTCTTGACCTCGAGAGTTTCGACGTGTTGCACGCTGACTGAAGAGGATTTGAGGGCTTCTGGAGTGGCGGGAACAGGCTCAAGACCCTGAGCTTGAATGGTCGATAAGACGAGATGTATGTTTGCTTCGCTTTGCTTTTGGATATGTTTGTCCATGAGTGGCTGGTGGTATAGATAGACTGATAGGCAGAAAGCTGATCAGAGAACAGATGCCTAGTATCATTAGATTATTCATCGAAAGGCTACGGGTAGGTACCTACGTAGGACAGATGTATGCGCGTCCACTCTTTGTCGATGGCCAACTTAGTTCATGACTAAGTTATAGGAAACCTCCTGCCCATCCAAATCAACGGTGGTAGACATTGTCTGTATTTTCCAGAAGAGTTCCCTTTCGGAAATTCTGGAGGACTGGGACGTGCTCATTCAGCTGCGGGTTAGCCTGCGTCGCTTCCCGGTGGTCTCGTGTCTTTCCTGTAGCGGAGAAACAGAACGGGCACGAAGATCCGGAGGACCGTTACTGGAAAAGTGATCAGCTGATGTCCGTCAACCCAAGATGGTATCATACACAACGGTTTGTATGCCCACACCCAATGAAGTGCCGCCTAGCTCTTGGAAGGAAGAGCCTAATTCGATAGCAGCCATCGAAAGCAAAAGCCCCTCCGCAAGCTGCGTACCAGAAGCCACTGGTATCTCCGTTATGTTCGCGACCATGCCATAGCAGGGGGAAATTCGTCCGTTGCGGCCATCTCGCACAATATATTTCTACCCTCGTGGCCGGATGATGTCACGGCGTCTGCCCGAAGGGGCACGAGTCCAAAAACAACGACAAGAACTCGCTCTCGGTGTACATGAACCACATCGTCCAAAAGGACGGCGAGAATGAACAGATCAGTTAGACGAGCGGGGGTCTACGGCTGGTCGTGGGGATCGATGATTCCATGCAATGACAATCTTGTCATCAGAAAACTGGATAGGGTCGACGTAATCAGCAAGGAAAGAAACACTAGAAATGATATCTCTTAAGAGCAAGCAAAGTATTCAAGCCTGTAAGTTAGTAGTGTGTCAGGCGTGCCTATCCGCTTCTCCGACGACCTCAAGTATGCGAAACCCAATCTTGCACATTCTGCCGCCGTAATAACGTTGGGCTCTAGTCCCAGCTTTAGAGACGAATATGATGAAGACTTTCGGAAACCAGATAACCTAACGGAGGTGACGGAGGTATTAGAAATCTGGCTGACGGCACGGGACATCAAGTGTCTGGAAGACATGGTGATGGATGCTGCAGACGATCTCCTCGAGTGGGTTGCCTGATTGGAAAGACTAGACGAGATGCGATGTAGGAAGTGCCTTTTGCCTTTTAAGTTTAAAGCACCACCCACGATACTGTTAGACCGAACAGGAACTAGTTCAATCGCTTCTTCCGCGTCTCGTCGTCGTCCGCTCATCCAGGTCGCAGCCCCGACTCTCGGAAGAGCGATAATGGTTCGAGAAGGGCCACTTTGGCGTCTTCGAGAGTCAACAGACCGGTATGGTATCTGGATCGGGCTTGGCAGAAGCAGACGATCTGGTGCTCCTCGAGCTTCCCGTACTTTGTCGTCCAAAGGACAAATTCAAGGGCGCATGATGATTGGGTATGTTGGCAGCGTGCAGGTTCTCCGCCGGCAGCAGGAAATCCACTGTCAAGGTCACACTCATTCTCTAAGAATTGACCACTGTGTCGGAGTCATCGCTCCAAGGCTTATGCTCCATGACCGGGTTTTTGGCGGACTGAATGTCTTCGATGAAGGTGCCGCTCTTCCTGCGAGATGTCTGTCCTGTACCTGCTAGTGTTACTCCTTCTCCTTCGCCTGTCTTTGAGATCCGATGATAGCGTCTGTCTACGACGTTCGCTCTTCGGTTCGACGTGCTGAGGCTTACTACGCTAGAAAGGGTTATCCTGCGTAGATGGACCGTCATCGTTAAGCTCCTCTTACTTGACCGAAGGTGTCGTAGCTAGCCTTACGCGTCTCGTCGGTAGGCGCTCGTCCACTTCGTCGCCCGGAGTTTTCGAGGGGCGAGCATGCTTCGAGGAAGTTCTATTTGGCGTCTTCGAGAGTGTTGGGACTGATGTAGCGTCTAGATCAGGGCCGGTAGAGATAGACAATTCCTTCCTGGTCGGGCTTCTTCTGACCGTGTCTAATGCGCGAAGCGGCGGGAACCCTTCTCCGCTCTCCTCCGTATTATCTGTAGACTTAGTCGTGACACTGTTCTCTGTGCTTGACGACAAGTCGACGATCCCATCGGTCGATCGGACCGTATTTCTGATCATGTCCTGTACGCGAAGCGGCGTGCATGATATGTCCATCGCTACTACGCCTCTACATGTTCTCGTCAGTCTGAGCCCGATGATTGCGCAATGACGTGCTTACCGTCAAGAACTACGACTCTGGGTAGGCCTGGTTCTTCAGAAGGGTGAATATTCCGAATCCAGAGGTCGTTCGGTAACGGTATCTTGGAGCGGGACATGGGATCTTGCTGTTTGCTGTTTTCCATTGTGGGGTCCTGGAAGGCACCCAGCATATGATCGTATTCAGCATCTTTCGCATTCGGTCAGTCGATCTGGTCGATGTCCACAGGTTAACGTGGGTTGAAAGGGCCGTAAACATGGCTATCTACGGATTATGAATTGAAAAGCCAACAGTCAACAGTCAACAGATGTACCGGTAGCTGTCAACCGAGGGTCAGAACCGACTGGTATAAGTGACTGCAGGACAAGATGATGCTTACCCATAGGCCGCATTTGCTGGAAGCGTGACTTGAATCATGTCCGACAGGTCTTTCATTTGACAGAAGACGAGTGCTCGGTGGTAAGAGGGTCTCAGCTGTTCACCTCGGATACTGTGTGCTCAGGTAGTGCGAGCTCGGGATACTGCTCATTTCCGACGACGGTGAAGGTGGGGCTAAGGTAGTGCAGGGCTCTTGAGTGCAGCTCTAAGGATATGTTGGGTGGAAGTGTAGTGTATTGAGTACGGAGCAAGAGTCGCTGACTGGGAAGCAAGTACGCCGTGGGCCTAATTTAGGTAACCACGCGGGACAACGTGACTGCCCGATCGCCGGGCACCTGACAACGGCTTCCAGAGAAAGCCAGCCGAGATGCAACAGACGAGAGGGAGGGAGCATAGTCGCTACATGCAGCGACGTGATTGACACCTGATGGAAAGGTATAAGAGACAGGACGTCGGATGTTGAGGGACGCGGAGGAGCGGGAGTCTGGAGTTGGGGTTCAAGGTCTCGAGCGAGTTTCTGCTCGATACCCAAGCAACAAGAGCTCGAGACCTGCAGGCTTCGAGCAGGCCACACAATATGCTTACGTAACATTGCTCGCTAGCTACGCGACTCAACACCACTGCAACGCGCTCCTGTGGCTCCAACATCTGCATCACCACATCCTCAAATCCTGCTCGACCGCTGGAACTGCACCGCGCGCAGCACCAATCTACAGCCGCAGACACAGCCCCCGCCTCCTTCTCCGCCTTCACCCCCACCTCGCCCCCGTCACCCACGTTCGCGCCGCAACTGCTCGCACATCGCACGCCCTCATAGGATGCGAGCCCCGGGTCGTGAGCTTGACTTCCGATGGCTGCAGCCGCCGAGCTAGACCGCCTCGCCCAGCAGCTGAGGCAGCACAACGGCGCTCCTTTGGCAAAGTTCGCCAAACACTACGAGCGGCTGAGGGCAGAACACTCCGCCATCAACCCGGACGCGCCGCCTCTGGACGAACTCGTCACCGACCGCGTTCGCGCTATCCTCGCCCTGCTCCAGAGCGGCAGCCCGCCAGTACCTCGCAGCGAGACGTTTCGCAGGCAGCAGGAGGTCAAGCTATGCAAGCGTTGGGCAATCAATCTCGACGAATTAAACGCCTATTTCGGGCGCAAGCTCTCGTCGGATTGCCTACTCAAGGCGAACACTCTGGCGCAGAAACTCGACTTTGTAGCGGCCAAGCCACTCATGGAGCGCGCACGCACGAACAGGATGCAACGCGTTGGTGGCTCGACTGGCTGGGCGGGCATCTCCAAGTCGGCTGACTGGCAGCCCATCGACATGGTCAACGCACAAAAGGCCAGCGGCCTCACGTTCGATTCGCCCAATCCGAGAGTCAGGAAGCGGAAGCAGTCCATGTCACAGGTATTTACCCCCAATCCGGACTCTATGCCCCCAGTCGCGCTTATTGCCCGGGACTGCGAAAGAATTCAGGTGCTAATGACATCTCGCAGCCTCCTCCAGGCCCAAGCACTCCCTCCGCCTCCGACACTGCTTTGCGGACAGCCCGACCCTCCAAACGTGCGCGCTCGCACAGCATTGAGCGTACCCGCCACGCACCCACTCCCAAGACCTTTGACGATGACAATCCTTTTGTTGAGGATGATGCCTGTTTCGGAAAGTCATTCCAGCTCGGGAGTGATGGCAATTCGGATGACGACGACCAGACGACTGAGCTCCATAACTGCAACGAGCACATCGACGGAATCGGGGCAGGCCGCGTCGAGGTCAAGGGAATGCAGATGGGAGATGGGGACACTACACACAGGGTGGACCAAGTCGCCGACGGTATCGACGCGAATGAAGATGATACTCGGGCGCATCCTCGCGCGGAAATCGAGGACTCAGCCGAAGGCCGCGGCACCCAGGCCGAGATGGACGAAGAGGCCGTGACTATACCCGCCTCCGCACCCATGGACATCTTGTCCTCTGCACCTATGGATATCGTGACGTCCTCCCCCATGGATATCGTTTCCTCCTCCCCCGTCCACTTCGCATCTTCTCCGAGCCCGGAGCTGCCGCGACTGTCCGCCCGCCCCAGAAACGTCACAGTGAGGAAGCCCTTCGTTCACAGGAGCCCGAGACACAACCACACGGCTACTCAACCAAGCACTCCAACAAGTCCGAGACACAAGAACACAGCTACTCAACCAAGCAACACGGCGAAACAGAGAATTCCCAGCGAGACTGGCCCACAGTCCCAGCCTCAACCTGAGCCAGAGGTCGAGACGACTGAGCGCAGCTGGGTGCATGGTGACGCTTGGATAAACGACCATGTCCTCTCACGCATCATGCGGCTGCTCTGCTGCGCCAATCCGTCCTTCTCCACCATCGACCCCCTCCGCCTACGGGTGCGTCTGGCGCCTTCACTATCCTGGCCGAGCTCAACGAAATGGCTTCTCTGGCCTCTGCACCAACACGGAAATCACTGGTCCCTTTTCATCCTTGATCTCGCCTCTGAACAGGCCAACTTTTTCAACCCCCTCCCTGCTCCCCAATACACGAGAGATGCCCGGGACCAGCTCCGAACTCTGTTCCAGTGCCACATGCCATCAAAGCTGTCCCAACGTATCGACGAATGGGCCGTCGTCGAGCGTCCCTGTCCCGAGCAGGACAATTCCAACGACTGCGGAGTCTTCGTCGCCGTCTTCGCCCTCTGCCGAGCTGCTTCCGGTTTCGCCTTCCCCCGTATCGACGGACCGTTCTGGCGAGAGGCTTTCGGTGCCCTTCTGGGTGAATTTGATCTTGCGAGAGATTCGGCATTGCAGCGCAGCATAAGGGTGGAATGGCCTCGAAGCCTTCCCGACCCAGGACAGTCCATCAAGTGGCAGGACTTCTTCGCTCACTTGAGGACTGTCAAGGCGCGGGGAGAAGAAGCGGCAGCCAGCGCGGCCGCGATCAGGAGCGCTTGGATGGACAATGCCAAAGACTTGCTGCAGATGCTTGATGGGCTCCACACCGTCGATTTGCGACAGCGACACCACGGCCGTCTGGACGAGCTGATCGCCAAGAGGGACGGATACAAGGCGAAGATGCTGGAAGTCATGGCGATTGCGCGTGATGAGAGCACGGAACAGGCCATGGAGACAAGAATTGCTGGCTGGGACTCGGATCAAGCCTTGTTGCAAGAAGGGTTAAAGGACTCGGAAGAGGCCCAGAGGGCTTTCGCGAGGATGCGAGCTTTTGCCACGACGGCGCTCGCCGAAGGATCAACTTCTACGTCGTAAAAGCGGTGTACGGGCTTTCTGGCATGCTCTGTTCTGTTGCAAAATTCATGTTGCTGTTTTGCTGAGACGGACCACGACCAGGTATTTGTAATGTTTGCACGATACAACTTCTTTGCTTTTATTATCGCAATATACCCCTGTGTAGAGGCTAGCTTCCCTGAAGGTTTTCTGGCGTATTCAGGTATTTTTAGTCGGACGATTTGCTTGCAATGGCACTGTAACTAGCTAGTATCCTCCCAATATTCATTTGTCCGTGCCAACAACATCGTAAATACATTCCGTAATCCGACGTGACGATATTCACGACTTGCAGCCTGCACCTTGAGACCGAGACGGCGCTGTGATTGCAACTACCAAGGACCTCGAGACGTACAAGTAGAGAGCCCGCTGCGCACTTGGTCCAATCCATCATCCATCACCTCAGCCTAGCGCGCGTCGAGGGGTGGCCGTGGCGAGAAGGTATGGTCCAAAGAGTGGCATGGTTAGGAGCACTGACTGGGCTGAATGATTGTTGGAGCTTTGCAATCCATCCATCCGCCACGATCAGCGCCTTCTCTCGACTCGTCGGTCGAGACGGTGGCTGGCTCCGTCGACTTGAGCCAAACGTTCACGCTGCTGCAAATCCCCAAGTCTACCGCTTTGATAATTGGTGCCAATGCGGGTCGACGAGTGTCCATCGCGTGGTTGTTGGATGATTGACCGGTCACGCCTAGTGGGTTAGGTAGTTGTACGTACGCGGGTATCTTGTCTAATACTGTCGTGTGTGTTATATAACGGACGATACCCATCTTGTCCGGTTTCGGCAGGGCTGTCTTGTCGGCGTCACCTCCTGAGAAGTCGATCGATTAGAATAAGCAGTCAAACAGTATTCATGCTTCTCCGGCTTCACGTTTGATCAAGAAAGCGAGCATCGCATCCAGAGTTCATATAAAAAGCGGTTATGCAAATAAGGTGGCCTCAAGAACGACGGGTTTGGCGTTTAGTATGCGTTCGCCATCTTACAAGATTCCTTTCGTCTCATGCTCTCTTTCGGTCCCTGACTGCTTCTGCCTTCCTACCATCGAGCTGGTGGCTTACTCCAGAATTTTAACTCCTAGCCACTCCTTTTGCTATTTCCATTGTCTCTCTTAAATCGGGTCGTATCACTGCTCGGCCAGGCTTGAGCTCAGAGTCCACGCCAGCCTCGGGCATGGAAAACGACCTCATGAAGCGCAGAAACCGCCGCAACGTTGTCGTTCTCGAAAAGAGTGGCGCTGAAAGCTGATGATGGTGGCCGATTCAGTGCCCTTGCCGTCGAGGGTGCTGATGATGGTCAGGATAATATCGGTCTGGTGGTGCCTGTCGGCAATGGCCTGTTGAAGAGGGTCGCTAACCCCAGCGAGGTCGAGAAGAAGGGCGAGGACGCAGTCGCTGACCTTGAGAACATCCAGGCGCCTGTGAGTTGTTTTCTCAACCGAACCAGTGTGCATCATCTAATTGCCCAGCGACGTGCATCGAGCCGACATGCTTACGTCCCCGCCAATCATCCAGGAAGGTCCAATGCATTGGGAAAATTGGTAGTTGATTCGGTGGCAAGAGCATTCGGAGGGGAGGTACGTGGAGAGTGGGTTTGTGATAAACAAGGGGTTGGGGATGTGGGAGGAGGATGAGATCCCGATTCTGCATGTGAGGAATTGGACGAGGGTTGTTAGGGAGGAGGGGAGGGGGGTTGGTGTCCCCAGAGCGGTTCAGTTCCTAGGACTCCTTCAACGCCTTCGATACCTTGCACTCCTTCTGGAACCGTTGGATGAACAGGGTCTAGCTCGATAACCGCGATACCTTATTCCACCGTGCTTGGCAACACATTGTTTACATTCGTGCCTAACGTCGTGTCGCATCCGCTCGTCTAAGCCATCCAGACCCACAACCGAGGATACATTTCGTCTTCTGATTCCGTCTAAGTCTCGGATCTTTCTTTCTTAACTAATCTTTCGTCTACTCTCTTCAAATAAATCTTAAACTTCCTTTTACGATATCATAAGATGTGTATTACATCGTCTACCCTTAACGCAACCGTCGCTCCATTTGTCTCTCGGACATTCGGGATGCCGACCGCTTTATAGGTGGCCCACGCGACGCTGCGAAGGGACTGATTTGGTCTGGTCTCAATGAAGCTTGTGACTTGGGGCTTGACATGAGACCTGCCACCTAAGACTGGATAGTTAGTGTGGCTTTGCGGGCGGATTGAAGACGCCCGAACTCCAGTAATAATTACGCCCCTCGCTGGTCATCTCGTGAAACGGGATCGCGACGGATTGGAAGTGCTGCTGTCGTATGGCTAACACTGTGTCGGCTTACCTCAAATGATAAGAAGTCAACTCAGGGCTTGCTTCGGCTGTGCAGAGGAGAGGAACGCTCATAAACTCGAATGAGACGGGTCATCGCGCTTTACCATGCTCACTGCCTTAGCTTCCCAGTCACGAACGCCGTACGATCCCATGCCTTCCCCAGCGGTTGTTGCGGGAGTTTAAGGAGTTGCGGCGCATACAATTTGGCAAGCCGGACATAGGTGGCAAGAGGGTCCAGGTCATCCACTCTCCGTGCCTCTGGTGTGCGTGATGCCCCGTCTGCATGGTGTTTACCGTCCAATTCACCGACAGTAGCCGTTTCGGAAACCTTGAGCACTAAATCTTGCACCAGAACCGGCTCTGGTACGGTCGGTTTTTGCTTAGCATGCGTGTGCGGGCCAGCGGTATGGATTTGTTCATGGAGATCCGGAGTCTTAGCAATTTCTTGGACGTTTTCCGACACACAGTCTACTTTGCCCTTACTCACAACACTCTTTTCATGGTCATCTATGCGCTCTCTAGGCTCACTACTATGACCGTTGTCCTCGCTACTCTCATCTCCGCTGCTCTCGTCATTGCACACAGAGTACTGTCGATTCGCCTTCGTCAGAGGTATCGATAGATTTTCGCTGTTAGTCGTAGCCTCCTTGGCTTTCACTTTCTTGTTCTTCTTCCTCTGTGAAGCTCTACTACACCAAGGTGTGCACTCTTTACCTGCTCGAAAGCAAGGGCACTTGTTCGCATCTTTCCGAGATCGGGAAAAGGCGGCGCACTCATTCGCGTGTCGACAAGATAACTTTCTCTTGCGATAAGCATCCTTCACCTCCACCACCATCGAGTCCAGCAAGGAAAGGGGGACCCCAAGGATATCCTCGCCCGCCCTCGCACATGCTTGCAGCTGCTCCAGCAGTGCTGGCAGCTGGCGCGCCGGAAGCTCGTTTGTGCAATCCGGGCTCCGGACGTTGCGCTCCACCGTCTTAAGCGTGTTGGTCAGGTCGGCGCAATCCCAGAATATGCCGCCGAAGCAGAGCGCCGGCTCCACTGTCAGCGGCATGTGGACGCAACCGGCTGGCATCACGAGCGTGTCGCCGGGGCCGAGCATGACGGTCCTGATCCGGCGTGCTGATGGCTTCCATTGCTGACCGAAGCGTGCAAAGGCGTCGGACTCGGCGTCCGAGGGCGAAGGCACAAAGGCCCAGGCTTTGAGGCCGGAGAGCACGGTGATGAATGTGCCGCCAAGGAGATCAGCGTGTGGAGCGGAGAAGGCGCCGCGCTGAGCGTACAGGTTGAACTTCAGACGATCGGAGATGTCGGTGTGGACAGTAGTTGATCGAGTCGGGCTGCTACCGCTGCGATAGCCGGATGCTGGCTTGTTGGGTCCCGTGTCTTCGAGGCTCCGTAGAAGGCGTGGGAGCAGTTCGAATCGAGGCCGGTTGAGGAAGTCAAGGCTTTCCGTGCTGATCTCGACAATGGCGCGCATATCGAGGAGGTTGATGGGCGGCTGTACCATCTCATCGCTGACGGTATCAACATGCTGCAAGCGGTCTAGGACAGCCGGAACGGTCCATCGCTGGGTCTCGACCGTTTCGGATGAGTAGTCTTGGACCTCGAGCTCGTGCTCGCTGTGCTCTGCACGCAATTTCGCGAAGAATTCTTGGGCGAGCCTGTCGTCTTTGCGGAGGCTTCCAGTATCACGGAGCAGGACCGGCGTGCTGAAGACGTCGCCGCGTTCGATAAAGTCGCTAAACTCGAGAGGCGTAAAAGCTCGGACGTCGGGAGTGTTTCCAGTAGTCGTGGCGAAGATGGGATGCTGGTAAAAGTGTAACGCCTGCTGGATCGTATAGGGCCACCAAGACTCGAGCTTTCTTACAAGGTGTTGGGCGCGTTTGCTGGCAAGTATGTTTTTGGCCGACTTGGTCTTCTCCTTGTAGGCTTCCTTGAGAGCTACTTTGATATCCGGTATGTGACCATCTGGCTCGAGTATAGCTGATGCTTCTTCCTTGGGCACGTCAAGGTCTTCGGACAGTATCCCAACTAGCTCTTCTCGCATCGGACCAAATTCCTGCCTATAGAGTGAAGAAAGCTCCGATGTTAGACGAGAGAGAGCCTCTTTATGTCCCGGAGTCGTTGCTTGTGAACATCGTCGCCGTTTACTGCCCGCAAGGTCGACTGGCGTCAGAGGCCGCTTCGTTTGCCGTGACGACTGTGTTTGGGCGGCACCGTGAGCGACACATTCGAGAGAGCCGTGGCTGGCAGTACGCGTGCTCGATGGCATATAGACGCAATTGGTAGGCGATCCCGGAAATGGAACGATGGGGAGGATGTCGTAGTCGTAGTGCTTGTTGATGTTAGGAGGAGTCGTTGATGAGACGGGAGGCGGATCAGCTGCACGGAAGCGCGGCGATCCCGACAACACCAAACACCTGGAACATGCTGGATTTCAACGCGTCGTATCTTGATATTTGTAGGATTTCCTGGACAGTCGCTGTACCGGCATTGCAGTAGCAATAAAAGGTCTGAACAAAGGTGGTTGCATACCGAGGAAAAAGCTATCTGGAGGCTGGGTAGATCTCTGTCGAGAGGGGTAGGTACCCCATGGGGAGGGGTTACATAATCACTTGTACCCATCTCCATCTGTGCACCTCTATCAATCAAATATTCTCACACGCCCCCATGCCACCAACCGACACAAGGTCACTGGCACGGCTTGAAAAACCTCCTTACCGACTCAATGCGGCAATCCTGCAGGCAAACCTATCCTGCAGGCCCTCTTAGCGCAAAGCAAACGCAGAGAGAAAGGGGCGAAAACCACCTCTTCTCAAGCCACTATACGGCAACCAACAAGCAAAACAAGCG
Source organism: Saccharata proteae CBS 121410 (assembly GCA_010015785.1). Classification (NCBI taxonomy): domain Eukaryota; kingdom Fungi; phylum Ascomycota; class Dothideomycetes; order Botryosphaeriales; family Saccharataceae; genus Saccharata; species Saccharata proteae. The sequence goes on from ML978734.1 coordinate 360,262, forward strand.
CAACTCAGCGGAAGCATAGAATATCCTACCGGGTCTCCAAGCCATTATGCCGATTATGTTCCAGCGAAGCTCCTCACGGATACGCTTCTGCAACTCAGCTCCCGACTGTTCAGGCAATGGGAGACGTGGACGGTTTCACCGTCATCACCAAATCGACCTCCGCAGGCACGTGTGGTGAGATTTGTGTGCCGATCGTAGAGCCGCATACAAACAATCTTGGTAAGAGTTTCTTAGGGGGTTTTGCGTAGGTGAAATCCGCCCGCTGTAAGGATCCTAATAGGGCGGTCTGCGCAGTCGATTGACAAAGCCACGGTTGCCATCCGGCAGGTAGTCGGGATCCAATTACCAATCGTTGATTTTGCTAACAGAGAGAGAAAAATCCTCCAATCTATGGAGCGAGATAGGCGAAAAAGAGAAAGAGGTAACGTCTTCGAAATGACATCTCGAAGGAATCTGACACTATACATACTACAAGGTAAAGCCTCTTGAAGTAGATGTTCGTCCATTCGGGGTTATCGGCTGTCGGAGGTGCTCGCAGGGGCCGACATAAAGGTAACCCATACCAGCAGAGACACTCATGGCCGAGAAGAAGAGGAAGCGGGAGGATCTCGCAAGGGCTAAAAAGAAGGTGCCCATATAGCGAATACACTCCCATGGCTGAAAAGGCCGTGTTTGCGCGCTAACTATTTACTACGGCGAACATTGCGTGTTAGTCGAACTGTCAGAGGAGCTCGCGCGGGCAAGAGATAACCTATATGGCGAAGGCACTGCTATGGCTAAGAAGACTGTCAAGTCGAACCGTCTATGGCTAAAAGAAGAGGCCGTCGATTCAAATTGTTATCAATCTCTTTTAGCGTCGATACTCGTACGCCTGCTTAACACGCGCGATATACAAAGAACCCAGAATTCAGGATGCGAGGAATGCGGAGAAGCGCAAAACTTGTTACCACTCACGTCCTTACTTGCGCTCGCCGTGCTGCTCGCAGCAGATTTGTCCTCAGCGCACTTGACTCGCCCACCGGCGGGCACGCCCCCACGCGGTAGAGAGTCGAAAAATCGCTTGGTGCGGAGTCTCGCTGGTAGGTAGCATGAACGAACTCGCCTGCATTTAACACCGTGCTTAGCCCGAGGGGAGACCTCTGAGCGCCGCAGAGATCGTTAATCTAAGCGTCGGTAGAATGCTCTATTACCATCAATCGACTAGGTGACGGACATGTCAACCCACTAATTTCGCAGCCGGAGGTAGAGGTCTCTACGGCTTACTTTCCAAGCAGTGAACAATCCGAACGCGTGGGTCGCAACAGGAGTGGTTCTAGAAAGGGAAACGCTTCGAGGTCGAAACTAGTTAGCCGATTTGACTTTTGACGGTCTTCTCGAGGTTGGAAAAGCAAAGCATATGGTGCAAGAGGAAGCAACCGTGAGGGCTCAGTCGAAAAACGCGTTATCAGTCTAATTGTCGCCCCCATCCATAGAGGCGTAGTAACAAGTAGGTTCTTTTAATAAGTACTCGCTTACTCATTCCATAAGTAAGTTAAATCAAGACTTGCGACCAATGTCCTCCGTGGCCCAGTGGCCTGTGGCCTGTGATCTGTGGCCTGTGGCCTGTGGCTTGTGATGCCCCGACGTGTTTCCTGCCTTGCAAAAACAGAAATCTACGAAAAACTCCTTGTACTAGTAATCAAGTCAAAATCTATACAAGGAGATGCGTTGTAAAGTGCAAGGCGCGATGTAGAAACACTTGGCCAGAATTTGTTTTTCAAAACAATGCGGGTCGATATGCAGGTCTCGTGCATGTTTGTGCTCGAACCCTAGCGGGTTTCGAGTAGCGTCGAGCTCTGATCGCCTCCACACACATGACTCGGTTTGGATCTCGCTGTTCTAATCCACTTAACAGGAACAACATTCCGGTCAGTTTTTCAACTCTCCTCGCACTACAAAATCACACTATCACCTGAAGGCGTCTGCCTCAGTTGGCCACTGTTATGTACTTTGGCCGCTCTTGCTCCACATTCCACCCGTTAGGTCACAGTGACGCCTGCGCAGCTCTACGAGAATCTTCTATTCCTAAGTTCGACAGCACAAGATCTCTTCAGCCTACAGTGCGGGCTACACGCTTGATGCGCTGCTGGATCCAGCTCATAAGCCATAGGCACGACACCGCTAGGCATCTACAACGCGTATGAAGATGCGCTCTCTTCGCAACTTTTAGTCCTTACGAACTTACTATTACGAGTTTCGCCATCGAATGGCGTCGCAGCTCTGATCGCGCCACGCACGAGGAGAACTACAGAGGACATATGATATATTAAGCCTCGATCCGACGCGCTGTTCGCGAGCGTTTTCCAGCGCAATTCTTCTATTTCCGACCCTACCTACGCACCGGGCAAGCTCCTTGGAAGGACGACGTCGCATATAAATTCGTCCACGATGGGTAAGGAGGTCGTGTGTACTTAACGCGCAAGGGTTTCTTATAATTCCATTTAATAAATCCATCTTCGGCACTTCAAGCGCTGCGTTAGGCCGTAGTAACGAAACCACAGTCCAACGACATCTCGATACGAAACGGCAATCTCGAATTTCAATAATCAATTAGTCCTCTACCAGTCATGATAACACAGGGAATTGGAAATTCATCAAAGTCTCACCGGCCATTAACCGTCTAATCTACCTACCTCCTTTCGCCCTCTTCATCGCCATTACTGCCTCTCCGCTATCCGCCTCGAATCCTTCTGGGCTTCCCCGTCCTGGCGACCGCACTGATTCCGTAGCTCGGAGAGGAGCGCTAGCAGCGATTCCTTCTCTTCGGCATAACGCTGCGCCTCCCCCGCCATCCGCGTCAAGAGCCACCATATCAGGATGGCTACCACGATGAACACAACAATGTTACGCAGTAATAGCCACTTCGACGTGGAGCCAGGACTCTGTGACGAAGCCGTCACAGGTTCAACAGGCTTCTTCGGTCGCCCGGGACGGCCAGGCATTTTTCGGGGCGGAAGCGACGTTGGAGTCGATAGTGGAGAGGTTTGTTCACCTATCTTCTTTGGTCGCCCCGGGGGACGGCCAGGCGTCTTTCGAGGCGGAGGCGGTGTTGGAGACCTAGAAGAGGCAGAGCCATCATTATCCGATGGAACCGTTACAGGTGGAGACGTTCGCTTCTTTGGTCGCCCGGGACGGCCAGGCGACTTTCGGGGAGGAAGCGGTGTTGGAGTCGATTGTGGAGATGTTTGTTCACCTATCTTCTTTGGTCGTCCCCGGGGACGGCCAGGCGTCTTTCGAGGCGGAGGTGGTGTTGGAGATTTAGGATTTGACTCATCACTCTGTGATTCATCCTGCGATTCATCTGTCTCAGACGGAGAAGATACCTCGACCAGCTTCCTTGGTTTCGCGGCTCGTTTAGGCGTCTTTCGGGGGGTTGCTAGGTAAGGAACGTCAGGGTCTTCGATGGACTTTTTCTTTCCGGTTGCCCGGGGCATAGTGGCGATTGGAAGGCCAGTAGTCTTGCAAGGCTTTCGCAATAATTCTGGTAGCGGAATAAGGAGCGCTCAGTACTACAGCGAGATTCCACTGCAGAGCTCCAAAGATACGCCCGTGATAGCCGTAAGATATAGGTGAGAGGTGTCTCTTATCCACTCGAGCGCTAATTCTCGATGTTTGTACTCTTTTCTTCCGCATACTTCTTTCACGCACGGCTAATTTATCGGGCTTCTAGACAGGGAGAGACAGTTCGACTATAGCCCTGTTAATCGACTGTTGTTCTTTATCTTCTTTCAGTTCTTTTTGTCAACGGAGTATGGACGAGGAAGCCTTTATTCATGTATGCATAGGCTAGAAGCTTAACTACGCATGACTACTAAAATTGTTCTTAACTTTGTTAAAGCCCAGGAGAATGATGAATTACTAGTAGCGATGAATAATTCAAGAAAAGGGTTAGTATGTTACGGTTAGGCTAAGATATTACTTAGCTATTCTAGCCTAGTTAATTTTTACTCTTAAATACTCCTATACTACTTAGTAAGACCTAGTAGCTTAACTAGCTTCTCGTATATATATAGCCTTAGTAGCTTAGTAAGAATATTACTAGTATTACTAGTAGTTTCTACGTACTTTACCTTAATATAATATACTTTCTACTTACTATCTACGTACCTATAGTATACCTTTACGTACCGCTTCGCCTAGGGATTAGGCCCCTTACTAGCCTAGCTTAGTACGCTAGTATTATCCCTAGTAGGTATAATAGCCTAGTAGGTATTAGGTAAAGTTCCTTAAGAAAAATCCGGATCTAAGCTACTTCTTTTATAGGTTCCTATAGCGTAGGATACTCTACTTTTAACGTTTCCTTTTAGCTTATAAGTACGATAGTAAAGTCCTCTATTAGTAGTAATTAAATAACGTCCTATAGAATAGTAATTACTAGTACTATTATAGCTATAGGTTAATAGGGCGACCTTTTTAGTTCGTTACTAGCGCGAGGCTATTACGATTATAGGTAGATAGTACTAGCTTAGTTACGTAGTAGCTCTAGCTATATAGCTCTACTTAGCTAGAGGCTTCTATATAATCTATCTATATATCTATATATAGTATATTTACCTTAGATTACTACTAGAGCCTCCGTAGTATTACTAGTACCTTCTATACTAGTACTACTCTCGCTTCTTACGATAGTAGTAGCTACGAATATCTATAGCCTCTTTCGGAATTATTACGGCGGAGAGGATCCCTAGCTACTAAACGAGTAGGTAGAGTAGGATAGAGTAAAGGATAAGATTAATAATAAGGTTCTAGTTATAGAACCTTATAGGAGGCTACGTATAGTAGAAGGTTATATATACTATACGTATAGACTACCTTAGCTAGTATAAGGACCTACTAGGACTAAGTACCGAAGTACCGACCGAGTAGTATATTATAGGGATAAGACGAGTAATAAGTAGCTAAAGGATAGATTCCGTTATAATAATAACTTATAAAGCCTCTAACCTTTACGCCCGGGTATCTTCCTTTTTAAGTAGACCTATTCGCCCCTATTTCTTATAAGGGGTAATCTCTACCCTTATACTCTATATATACTCTACGTATATTCCGCGTATACCCGGGTCTACTCTATACTTAATCTCTCGAGGCTAATACCGGGGCTTCTAACCTACGTACTACGCGCTCGGCGCGTATAGTATAGGTCCCGACATATACCTACCTTATAGCTAGCTAATAATCTAATCTAATCTCTACTTAACTTACTTATAACGTCTATAACTATAAGGCGGATAATACTAGACCTCTATTAGGCGAGAATATACGGAGTATATATTACGTATATAGTTATTATACGCCGCACGTATATAGGCGCGGATATTAGGGACCTAGAGTAGGGTTATTAGGTATATCGAGTATACGTAAGAATACGCGAAGTATAAGCGAAGATAACCGTTAGGCTTACGAGAATAGTAGCTTAAGAAGGGAACCTAGGGGAGTAAAGATAGATTCTTTATAGGTTATTATTATAATAGAATCTAAACCCTTTAGTATCTAATTACTTGTCCTATCCCTATATATATACTATTTAGGTAATACTCTAGTGTTTAGTCTTAGTAGGCCTATTATAGTATAACTTATCTAACCCTTAGGGTTATAGCTCGTAGGGCGAGGAAAGGAACTAAACGAAACGAACTATCGAAAGTACTATAATACCTCGCGTATAGAGTATAAGTACTATACGCGCTAGGATTTAATAATTAAGCGAAACTAAATAATAAATTAAAAGAATAAAGAAACGCGACTATAAGAAGCTCGAAGGCTCTTACTACGAGAAATAACTCTTATACGATAAACGTTACTAATAAAACTAAACTTAAGATCGAAGAATTAATAAATAGCCGTAGGCTATATATTACGGGGTAATAATAATGTAGACGTCGCGAGCGAGTTAGGTAAGGACGCTATAGACGTTATAGACGTTACTACGAACGAGTTAGGTAAAGATTAGATTAGATTATTAGCTAGCCGAGGTAGTCAGTACGCGTAGTATATAGCTTTCTTACGCGCGTAGCCTCCTACGAGGTTCTAGTTAACTAGAACCTCGTTATTAATCTTATCCTTTACTCTATCTAGCCCTATCTACTCGTTTAGTAGTTAGGGATCCTCTCCGCCGTAATAGTAGGTTCTAGTTTCTTAAATCGGATCGTATACGGGCTAGAGTTAGCTCGTAGACGATCTTCCCGATCTAGTACGACTATCTAGTAGAACCCTTACTTACGATCTACTACGATCCGCTACCGATTACTACGATAGAGGGTAACGAATAGAATAACGTACGCCCTTACTATCCCGAGATTATAGATTCGCCCTAGCCGTTTAGTAACGCTATAGAGCTTAGAACGGCTATCGCGAACGACCTAGCTTAGATATTCGCCTAGATTAACGCGCTTTACGATAAAGCTAACGACGACTACTACCTCCTTAAGTAGAAGAATACCGAGCTTATAGAAGGCGCTCTCCGTATTAGGGATCTAGAGACGGCTACCCGTATCCTATAAGATACTATTAACAGGGGTAGCGGTGCTAATACTACTACTACCGCCGCCGCCGATAACGAACTAGATAAAGGCCGTAAAAAGATTAAGATTAAACCTTTTAATAGCTTAAAGGAGGGTTATATAGGGTTTAAGAATCGCGTTTAGATAAAGTTTATACTCGAGTATAAGTACTACGCTACCAAGTATACTAAGCTAGGATACGTAATTAATAAGCTAGGACTAGTCGGCTTTAAATAGATCTCTCTAAGGATCGAGAACGGTATTCCTACCTTTAAGACTATAGACGAACTATAGTCGCTCCTAGACTAGGCCTTTAAGGACTCTTAGCGTAAAGCTAATACCGTCCGCGAGATCTACGGCTTAAAGATAAAAAACCGAGAATTTAGCGACTTTATCGCTAATTTTCGCCGCTTATAAGGAGAAACTAGCTTTAGCGATAATACGCTTATAGCTATCCTCTAGGGTAATATCTCTTACGAGCTTTAGACCTTACTCGTTAACTACAATATTCCGGATAAGCTAGACGACTTCGTTAACCTACTCGTAAAGCTCAACGCTAAACAGCGCACCCTTAAGGAGATTACGCGTTATAGTAACTATAAACCTCGTATCTCTACTCCTAGAGCCGCTCCTATAGCTATAGCCGCCGCCGTACCGCTACCTCTATCTCCTACTATAGCTCTAGCTAACCCTAACGCTATAGATTTATCCGCGGGACGACGTAGACCTCTAACGCCTACTAAGCGTAAGTATAGGCTCGATAACTACCTCTACCTATACTACGGTAGCCTAGGCTATATCTCTAGCGGCTACCCTAACCGCGGTACGCGTATCGCGACCTCTACGATTACGGTTAGCCCTACGCCTACACCTAGGCCCGCGCCCGCGCCCGTAGCTCCCGCTACTCCTTATAACTAGGGAAACTAAGTACTCCTACCTAGCGTTACGGCTAGGAGTCCCCTTCGTCGATATTAGTCTCTATTTCTACCTTTAGTACTACTTCTTATAACTAGTACTTTATTCTACCTTATACCCTAGGTAGCCTTATTAATATAGAGTTACTTGTTAATAGTAGTACTACTAGTTTTAC
>ML978734.1:377863-392540 GCA_010015785.1 Saccharata proteae CBS 121410
TATTAATAAGGCTACCTAGGGTATAAGGTAGAACAAAGTACTAGTTATAAGTAGTACTAAAGGCAGAAACAGAGACTAATATCGTCGAAGGGGACTCCTAGCCGCGACGCTAGGCAGGAGTACTTAGTTTCCCTAGTTATAAGGAGTAGTAGGAGCTGCGGGCGTAGGCGTAGGCGCGGGGGTAACCGTGATCGTAGAAGTCGCAATACGCGTACCGCGGTTAGGGCAGCCGTTAGAGATATAGCCTAGGCCACCGTAGTATAGGTAGAGGCGGTTATCGAGCCTATACTTACGCTTAGCGGGCGTTAGAGGTCCACGTCGTCCCGCGGATAGGTCTATAGCGTTAGGGTTAGCTAGGGCTATAGTAGGAGACGGAGGTAGCGGTATAGCAGCGGCTATAGCTATAGGAGCGGCTCCGGGAGTAGGGATACGAGGTTTGTAGTTACTATAACGCGTGATCTCCTTAAGGGTACGCTACTTAGCGTCGAGCTTTACGAGTAGGTTAATAAAGTCGTCTAGCTTTTCCGGGATATCGTGGTTAACGAGTAAGGTCTAAAGCTCGTAAGAGATGTTACCCTAGAGGATAGCTATAAGCGCGTCGTCACTAAAGCTAGTTTCTCCTTACAAGCGGCGAAAATTAGTAATAAAGTCGCTAAATTCTCGGTTTTTTATCTTTAAGCCGTGGATCTCGCGGACGGCGTTAGCTTTGCGCTAAGGATCCTTAAAAGCCTAGTCTAGTAGCGACTATAGTTTATCCATAGTCTTGAAGGTAGGAACGCCGTTCTCGATCCTTAGAGAGATCTGTTTAAAGCCGACTAGTCCTAGCTTGTTAATTACGTATCCTAGCTTAGTATACTCGGTAGCGTAGTACTTATACTCGAGTATAAACTTTATCTAAACGCGATTCTTGAACCCTATGTAACCCTCCTTTAAACTATCGAAAGGTTTAATCTTAATCTTTTCACGGCCTTTGTCTAGTTCGTTGTCGGTGGCGGTAGTAGTAGTAGTATTAGTACTACTACCCCTGTTAATAGTATCCTATAGGATGCGGGTAGCCGTCTCTAGGTCCCTAATACGGAGAGCGGCTTCTATAATCTCTGTGTTCTTCTACTTAAGGAGGTAGTAGTCGTCGTTAGCTTTATTATAAAGCGCGCTAATCTAGGCGAATATCTAAGCTAGGTCGTTCGCGATAGCCGTTCTAAGCTCTATAGCGTTACTAAACTACTAGGGCGAATCTATAATCTCGGGATAGCGAGGGCGCACGTTATTCTACTCGTTACCCTCTATTATTTAGCCGGTTACTCGGTTATTTAGTCGAATCGGTAGCGAGTAGTAGTAGGTCGTAAGTAAGGGTTTTAGTAGACGGTCGTACTAGATCGGGAGGGATCGTCTACGAGCTAACTCTAGCTCTTATACGACGATCGGATTCGAGGACTTAAGAAACTAGAACCTACTATTACGGCGGAGAGGATCCCTAACTACTAAACGAGTAGACAGGGTAGGATAGAGTAAAAGGATCAGATTAATAACGAGGTTCTAGTTATAGAACCTCGTAGGAGGCTGCGCGCGATAGAAGGTTATGTGTACTATGCGTATAGACTACCTCGGCTAGCTAATAATCTAATCTAATCTCTACCTAACTCGCTCTTAACGTCCGCAGCGTCCTTACCTAACTCGTTTGCAACGTCTGCACTAGTGTCACTCCGTGACATTAGACGAAAAGGTTAAAAAGTACATTCGTCTTGTCTAATCGGGAGCCTAGCGCTTAAAGGAGATTCTCGCGGATTATTCTATTTAGAATAATCGTCTATTCTTCGGAAAACGTCTTTTTATCCTAGATTCTAACTAGCTTCGCCTCTTCTTACTTAAACGCTACTATAATAATCTACTAGTAGGTTACCTAGGTAGAGAGAAAACTACGTTACTCCTCCTATAAAATTACTACTAGGTCGGCGCATATTAGATAATTACTAGATACGTTCGAAACTATAACGTTTACTAGCGCGTAAAAGCGTCTCGGGATAAATACTACGGCTAAATTAAAATAATACCGGCTCCGGAGTATAGATAGAAAGATATCGCTATGGATTTCGTTAGAGAACTACCCGAAAGTAGCGGTTTTAACGCTGTTCTAGTAGTTACCGACTAATTATCGAAAATAAGGCATTTAATACCTTACCGTATAACTATATTAGCTATAGTATTAGTAAAACTCTTCTTTTCTAATGTTTTCAAACTATATAGACTACTAGATACTATTATTAGCGATAGAGGTACTTAATTCGTATTAGATTTCTAGAAATACCTCTACTAACGCCTTAGAATTTCACTAAAGCTATCTACAGCCTACTATCCTAAGACGGATAGACAAACGGAACGTTTTAATAGTATTATGGAATAATACTTACGAAACTACGTTAATTACCGGTAAGATAACTAGGTAGAATAGCTACCTATAGTAGAGTTCTCTACTAATTAGCTTAATTTAGCTACTACTAACTTATCGCCTTTTACTATAAACTACGGGTTTAATCCACGGTTTACAATTATACCCCTAGAAGATATAGAAGCCTTAACTCCTAATAGCCGAGCCTAATTATAACTATTAGACGACTTCGTACATTAGATAGAAGTAATTAACGAGTATCTAGGCGAATATATAACTTATACTTAATAAATCTATACTAAACAAGCTAATCGGAACCGTACTCTAGTACTACGGTATAAAGTAGGAGACGAAGTATTCCTACTTTCTTCGAATATTTAGACGGAACGCGCTTTAAAGAAGCTAGATTAGAAAAAGCTCGGCCGCTTTAAAATCCTAGCTAAGATCTCTCCGTAAGCGTATTGTCTAGACCTCCTATTAACGATGAAAATCTATCTAGTCTTCTATACTTTACTTCTCCGCCTAGCGGGTACGGATCTACTACTAGGTTAATAATAGCCTCTACCTCCTCCTATCGTTATAGATAGAGAGGAAGAGTACGTAGTAGAAAAGATAGTTAGATCGCAATATAATAAAAGTAAAAAACGATTCGAATATAAGGTATAATAGATAGGCTATAATCGTACTAACTAGGAGCTAATCGACTATCTAGATAACTCTCGCGCTTTAGTTAACGAATACTACGAAAAGTATCTAAACGAATTAGTACTAGACGAAATAGCGGCGGAGCGCCGCCTTAGAGGGGGGGTAGTATTACGGGGTAACACTAATGTAGACGTTACGAGCGAGTTAGGTAGGGACGTTATAGACGTTATAGACGTTATAGACGTTACTACGAACGAGTTAGGTAAAGATTAGATTAGATTATTAGCTAGCCGAGGTAGTCCGTGCGCGTAGTATATAGCTTTCTTACGCGCGTAGCCTCCTACGAGGTTCTAGTTAACTAGAACCTCGTTATTAATCTTATCCTTTACTCTGTCTAGCCCTATCTACTCGTTTAGTAGTTAGGGATCCTCTCCGCCGTAACATATACCTTTCGGCCTAGCTAATATACTAGTAACCTTTTAAGCCTATATTAACCGCGCTATAGTAGGACTCCTCGATACGACTTATATAGTATACCTTAACGATATACTTATCTATACTTACGAGTAAAACATTAAAACGTATTAGCGTAGCGTACGCGCTATACTTATACGGCTAAGGTAATTTTAACTCTACGCAAAAATATTAAAGTGCGCTTTTATAAAAGAAGAAGTTATATTCCTAGGTTTTATAGTTAATACCGTAGGAGTAGTACCTAAGTAGAGTAGGATCGAGATAATAAAATCCTAGCTAGAACCTACGAATATAAAAGAACTATAGTCGTTCCTAGGCTTTATAAACTTCTATCGAAGATTTATTATAGGATACGTAAAAGTAACGAGTCTATTAACTTTACTCCTAACAAAAGACTCGTTATTCCTTTAGACGGAAGATACTTAATATACGTTCGATAAGATTAAAGTATACTTTATAAATACGCTACTTATGCGCTATTATAATCCTATACGTAAACTCCGCGTAGAGACTAATACTTTATAGTTCGTAATTAGTGTAATACTATTATAACTATTTAAGAATAAACTATAGTATCTAATTACTTTTACATTAAGAAAGCTATAAGTTATAGAAAGAAACTACGAAATATATAACTAAGAGCTACTAGTAATTATATATACTTTTAAGATCTAGCGGTATTATTTCGACGGTACTTAATATATAATCGAAGTATTTACCGATTATAATAACCTACCCGGTATACGAGCCGTTACGTAGCTAAACCTACGCTAGAGAAGATAGATAATATACCTAGCTAGATTTAACTTTAATATTTAATATAAAGTAGGTATTAAAAATCTAGTAGATACGCCGAGTAGGCGACTAGATTACTTCTTAGAAGAGATATAATCGGATACGTTACTACCTACGTTAAAAAGGAAACTAGCTTTAGCTAGAATAATCCGCGTAGGGATAGTTAATAGAGCGAGTAGATCTATAAATAAGCGTAGCTCGTGCGCTATTAACTAAGCTTAGCTTAAAGGTACTTATATAGGCGGGGAGAACCCTCCCGCTAGCGCTACTAGATGTATATAGTACGTGCTACGCTCTAAGGTAAGGATATTACTAAGCGAGGATATAATAGACTACGGTGTAAATATTATAAAATTATTCGGACTAGCTTAGTAAAGGGACGCCTTTATAGTAGGAAAGATTATAACGTTATAATATACGTAACGTAGGAGTAGTAGAGACTAGTATTAACTAGATAATAATAGACTACTAAGGTTCCGAGGGCGACTATACGTACCCTCCGAAACTAGTATTAAATTCGAGTTAATAAAGCTATTCTATAACTATCTAATAGTAGGATACTTTAGCTTAGCTAGAACGTATAAGTTACTTAGTCGGTACTACTACTAGAGAAATATAGAAAGCTATATTCGTAACTATATCCGAATATACGTAGTATATTAACGTAGTAAAGTACTATAATAAATACTATTTAGCGAGTTATTAAATCTCCTAATACCTTCTCGACCTTTTATAGAGCTTATAATAGATTTTATAATAGGCCTCCTACTAAGTAAGTATAACGACTATACGTTTAACGTAATACTCGTTATTATTAATCGATACTCGAAAATAGCCTAATATATTACTATAAGAAAAGATTAGGATATAATCTAATTAAGTAAGATACTTTATAGTAAAGTCTTTATACGCTATAGCGTACCTAAAGGTATCGTTATAGACAGAGGACCGACCTTTACTACTAGCTACTAGGGCGAAATCTGTTTTTAGCTTTAACTTAAGCGACGCCTAAGAACCGCATTCTATCCGTAAACGGATAGATAAACGGAACGATAAAACTAGACCCTCGAATATTACTTACGTATATACTATAATAACTAGTAAGATAACTAGCTAGAATTACTTCCTATTATAGAATTTACATATAATAACTTAACCTACTCTATAATAGGATAGTTACTATTTTTTATAGTCTTTAGCTACTATCTACGAATACTAGGAGCGCCCGAGGACGGGCGTAAAGGAGAAGAAGTACCTATAGTAAAAGAACGGGTTAAACGTATAAGGGCCGCATACGTAATACTTAAGGAAAATATACAAAAGGCCTAAGAGTATTAAAAGAAGTACTATAATAAAAAACACCTACTAATAGAATTTAAACCAAGTGACCTAGTATGGCTTAGCTTAAAAAATATTAAGTTCCGTAATAAAAAGAAGAAAATATCGGTAAAATTCATTAGGCCGTTCCGAGTACTAGCTAAACGCGGATTATAAGTATACTAACTAATACTCCTACCTATATATTAGATATACGATACCTTCTATATCTCTCTACTAAAACTATATATAGAACGACTAGGCGAACTATAACTAAATACCTAAGTACCCGAAGTAGTACCTAAGGGTAAAGAATAACTATAGGAAGTAGAAAAGATCGTAGATAAGTAAACTAAGGGCGGGAAAACCGAGTACTACCTACGGTAGACCGACTACTCCCCTAAATAGGATACCTAGTAAGAGATTAATAATTTCGAGAATATAGACGAATATCTAGAGGATTTCGAAAAAGAGTAAGAGAAACAGAAATAAAATAGAAAACGAGGAAAGAAGCGGAAAAGGCAAAATTAATTTAATCCTAGGAGGTATCCTCGTTAACCCGAGCCGAAAAACTCTAACACTATCTACCCGTTAATATAAGTAAAATGTTTACCGTATAGATAACGTATATATATCGTATATACTTCTTATACGTAGTCGTCTAATAGGTCGGGATAACGAGCTAAAGTTATACTATTATCCGTAGCCTAACTACTATCCTAACTAACATCGGGACTACTACCCTAACTACTACCGTTCCTCACGCGCTAGCGCCTAGGCGGAGGAGGACTACTAGGAGTAACCCGAATACGATTCGCCTAAAGAGGTAAGAAACTAGGCGCGGTAGGACGAGTAGCTAAATTCTCTTAATAATACTAAAAAAACAGTTAGCTATCGACCTATTATATACGCGATGTATACGAATAATATACGTAGTATATACGGAGCTTATATTACTAACCCGTTCTCGTTAAGCTTAATCCGCGCGCGACTCGGTATTAGTAATGCGCTACTCTATTAACTAAAGCTACTAAAAGTCCTACTCTAGTATAGGGCGTGAAGTACGAAGACTAAAGAGGCTACTACTATTAATAATATCGACACGGTATTACTATAGATCCCGGGTGAACTACCTTTAAGTACTAGTATAGTCTACCGCAAACTAATAATAGCCGAGTAATAGAGGATTATCCTCTAGATTAGTCGCCTCTATAGTAGTATCGTAGGTTACGCGTAAAGCTTATATACGATAGAGACGGCGGATAAGAATAGAAGGAAGCTAGAATACGATTAGTATCGCACGAGTATTCGAGTAATACTATATACGTACCGTATAAGTACTTATACTATAGTATCTACCTCGATAGCTACTAACATAACTCCTATACTAGCTATTAGTACGGTCGTAAACCCTACCCTCTACTATATATTAAGAGTAACGAGTATATACCTCTAATAAAAGATCTACATCGATATTATCTAGGCGATCCTCCCGATTCTAAACCTAATTAGGGGTATTCCGGAGCTACTCGGGAGTAACATCGCCGCATCGACTAAAGTTAACTATAGTAGGTAGTAAAGTAGTAAGGTAGTATAGTATAAGGTAGGTAAGGATAAAGTAAGAAAGGAAAGAGAGAAAATAACGAGGAAAATATTATTCGAGAGATAGAGGATATAGATAGAAAAGAGAAGAACGAGTATACTAATATACTTATAAGGAGTATATATATAAGAAGTACGAACTAAGGATACTCGATAATTACGAATCCGCTATATAAGGTAAAACCTACTATAAGATTAAACACTAAGGCTATAAGTAGGTAGCGGCTATAAAAAATAAAGCTACCCGAATAAAGAAGTTACTTACGAGTCTACTATATAAGGCTATAGCTAATGTCACGACTAATAGATAATAAAAGAATAAAGAAGTTAATTACGAGTCTACTATATAAGGCTATAGCTAATATTACGACTAATAGATAATAATAGAATAAAGAAGTTAATTACGAGTCTATAATTATACTATTATCTACATAGAATCGAATACCGGCGAGGACGCTAGCCTAGAGGGAGAGCGTATATTAGGCGGTAACGTACGGTATACGTGTTACGTATATATTTATTATGCGCCGCACGTATATAGGCGCGGACATCGGGGATCTAGAGTAGGGCTATTAGGTATATCGAGTATATATAAGAATACGCGAAGCGTGCGTAACGTATACGTAAAGTATAAGCGTAATATAAACGAAGACGACCGTTAGGCTTATAACGTTAGTAGCTTAAGAAGGGAACCCGGGGAGTAAAGAGGGATTCTTTATAGGTTATTATTATAACGGAATCTAATCTTTAACTACTAATTACTCGTCTTATCCCTATATATATACTACTCGGTCGGTACTCTAGTACTTCGCCTAGTAGGTCCTTATAAATAAGGCGTAAGATTACTACGTATATAGGCTATACGAGGTATATACGTACTACGGATTTCCTATTCTTAATAGAATAATAAGGTAATAGAGTACTAACTCGGCTCGTAAGATAAGTAAAGGTCTATAGAAATTTAATATTACGCACGAGGCTTATAAGAGCTACGTATAAGAGACTACTATTCTACTCTTAAAGAGTAATAAGGTAGATAAGTACTAATAAAATTCGTAAGACGCGGAGGATCTATTCTTAAAGAGTTAAATAATAAGGTAGAAGTACTAACTAGATTTATAAGATACGAAAAGTCTATTCTTAATAGAATAATAAGGTAGAGAAGTACCGACTAGCTTCGTAAGATATAAAAAGTTCTATTCTTAATAGAATAATAAGGCGATAATACGCCGTATATAAGTTTCGTATAAGATACGACTATACTATTCTTACTAGAATAATAAGGTATTAAAATACCGATAAATATTAGAACGGTTACAGAAGTATTACTCTATACTATACGAGGTACGAAGAAAACCTAACTATATACTAAAGAATCTCGAGTTCTTGAATAAATAATAAACGAAGTAGAAGGTCCTAGACCTACGTATTACACGAGCTACGCACGAGTACCTTAAGAGCTTTAGATATAAAGCTAGAGGCGGTAGTAAGTATAGATAGTATCCTAGTAGCCTTAGACCGTTTAAGGTCTTATACGGAAGGTACTTAAGAGCCCTATATAACGCGCCTACGATGCGCGCGGGCTACTTATAAAAAGAGAATAATTGCAAAATAACTACCCGCGTAGATAAAGGCTAGCCTAAACCGGGGTAGCTTATATAGGGATAGCTAGCGGAGCGAGAGGATCCGCGAATAAGCTTAGCTTATATATAAGTTAAGCGTAGCTTATAAAGGTACTCGTATAGACGTAGGGAGATCCCTCCTACTAGTACTACTAGATATATATAGTACGTACTATACTTAAGTAGAAATACTAAGTATTACTATAGTAAGACTATAGTATAAGTATTATAAGAGTATTCGGGCTAGAATAGAGGGACGCCTTTAAAGTTAGACCGAATCGTACCCTTAGAGTATAAGTACCGTATAAGTAAGTAGCTAGTATTTACTAGACAATAACGGTTAAAAAATAAAGTACTATAGACCGCTATACGCGTCTATAGAAGCTAATATTAAGAACTTTAATAAACGTACTTAACTATAGAAGATAGTAGGATACTTTAGCTTAGCTAGAATAACGTATATTTACTTAGAGAGGTTAAAAATACCTAGAGAAATATAGAGTCTAGTAATAGACTATAAAGATAGAGAACTCTATAGGAAAAGTATTACGTAGAGCGTAAACTACGAGATATATAACTTAGCGAGTTATAAAAGCTAAAATAATCTCTATTTAATTTTAAATATAAAGTATAAAGCTTACTAAAATATATTTTATAGAATAAATAGACTTACGATATTAGTATACGCTTAATGCGGTACGTATACGCGCCTAATATATCCCGAAGGATATCTTTAGAGAAGCTAAAATATAATAGGTATAAGTAAGCGTACTTAGGAAGTATCCGATATACTAAGGGCGTACGAGGACGAGCGCCTAGAGGGGGAGTATATCTAATAACCCTATAAAATCCCTTCCTAATTAGAGAAAACGCTATACTAATATACTATATAAAAGTACTATATAACTAACGTATAAGCTACGTAGGAGCTATATATACGCTATGTATAATAGTAAGAAGGTTGACGAAGACTAAGCCGAAGATAGTAAGAAGGTTAATAAAGACTAAGCTAAAGATAGTAAAATAGATTAAGCTAAAGATATTACCGTAGGAGCTACGTATAAGCTACGCGGAAATACCGTATAAGTAGGTAAGAAGGTTAATGAAAAGACTAAGCCGATAATAGTATAAAGGTTAATAAAGACTAAGCCGAAAATAAAGAATAAGCTAGAGAAGGTAAAAGAGAATATAACCTAAACTAGGGAGTAGAAAGTATAAAGAATTTACAAGAAATAGCTAATATAGACCGTATATAGTACGTATACGAGGAGTATAAGAGCTATTATAATAGGTAGGAAAAGAATTACTAATCTAGGATCTTAATTTATTTTAAGTTAAGAATTAAACTCTAAGCCGCCCTAAACTTAAAGAAATTAAGCTATTCTACTAAACTCTAAGAAATTAAGCTATTCTACTAAATACTAAGAAATTAAGCTATTCTACCGAACTCTAATAAACTAAACTATTCTACCTAACTCTAAGAAATTAAATTATATCTACTATATAAGTAACTTATACTCTCCGTACCCGAACCTTAGGACTCTAGGCCTTGCCCCTACCTCTACTAGATAGTACCTAGCCTATAGTACGCGAAGGTCGTATACTACGACTCTACTATAAAGGCGTAGTCTATATTAAGGATATAGTAGATATCGTAGATACGGACCTAGTATAACGTATAGGAAGAGTAGCCGGAGTACGTAGAGTAGCCGTACTAGGCTAACTAAGCGGAGTAGATAAAGTAGGCGGGATAACCGGTCTAGCTAAAGTAATAGATTAAGATAGAATAGTAGAATAATACTATAAGAAGTTAGCTATAGCGTATATAGAGTATATACGTCGCGTATAAGGAGTATATAAGGTACTTACGCGTTCTATCTACTTACGAGTAGTACGTAATTCCTTATTACGGACCTAGCTTAACTTATTTCCCTTACGCTAAGCGATTAACTATAGCTATATAAAGTCTATATTAGACCTAGGCTTTAATATACGGCTATTAAAGAGGCTACCGTTATTATTCACCGAATCGCGGTAGTATTAGAGCTCGCGGGTAAGCTTACGCTAAGCGCTAGAGTAGTCTAAGGTAATTTAATAGTAGGTAGCTAACTTATCGGCGTTATCCTCGCTAGCTATACTCCTACGTACCTCGTACTTAGCCTTAAGCGAAGTAACGCGTACGATACGGCTATATATCTAAGTAGGAAGCTAAAACAAAGTTAGTAAAATATATAGCGTATAAGACGCGTATACGAACCGTATAAAGAGCGTATACTAAAGATATAAGAAGTATATAGTAAGAGTAATAGAAACTACCTAAATAGTATAAAAGTATATATAAGATAAATATATAGCGTAAGAGAACTATATAAGTAAATTATACGAAACGTATATACGAAGTATCTAAAGCGTATAAGTAAAGTAAGAAAAAGAGAACTTATATTTAGATATCTACCGTAATAGCCTACCGAGTAAGTTTAATAACGAAACTAGCTCCGATTATACTCCCTACTATATGTAATAGAATACGTATATCGTATATAGAAGACGCGCGATATATCTATATTACGGTTATAGACCTTATTAGTATTACTCTAGATCTAGCGAGTAGTTACCTCGAGTTCTATAGTAGTAACGTCGCCGTAGCGATAGAAGGTAACTATAATATTAGCTATAAGTATAGAGTAGAAGTATAGGGCAAGATTAATAATAGGAGAAAAAGAGAAAAATTAACTAAAGAAACTATTATTAAGGATATTAAGGATAAGGACTTAAGGTAGAAGAAGAAGGGTCCTAATATACCCGTAAGAAGCTAGAAGCCTTACTCCTATATCTAATTACACGAGCGGAGTATATAGCCTTAGTAAGGATTATAAGTAATTAGTAATAAGAAGCTCTATTAGAAGGTAAATATTACGGGTAGAGCCGCGATCTAACGATTAAATAGATTAACTATAATATAAGAAGGTTTCGATAAAGGAGAAGAGGAACCTTCGTACGATAGAACTATATATAAGTATACTATAGGTTACGTGGCTTAGCCGAGAGACTAAGCCGAGTCTAGAATCTAGGGTCTAGTAGCTAGACCTATAATAATACTCCCCTCCTCCTCCGTTATACGTAGTTACGTTAATAATAATACTAAATAGTATATACTAATAGAAAAAAAAATTTCGTCCGTTACTATACGAGTGCGTCCTTATACTTTACCTAGCTCTAGGTAGTAGTACGTACTAGTACGGGTTCCGGAAGGTTCCTTTACCTACGGTCTAGGTATAAAAGGTTCCTCCTACCTAACTTCCTCCGTCTCTTTTATATCCTACTCTAATAAACCTCGCTCCCCTCCTAGGTAAGAAGGTCCTACCTTAGGTAGAACGTACGATACTAACGTCCTTAGTAGCCTCTACTATAGCTACTCCTCTTGTTCCTAATAAGGCTACTAATACTACTCTTATAGTAATCCTAAATAACTAAGCTTTAAACCGTATAAGGAGCGCTAACTCCCTTCTCGCTCGTCGTAGACCTAAGGTAGTTAATAAGAGTAGCGTGTTAGTACTACTAGTCCTATAGGGTTTAGCGTATATTCTAGCCCTCTATTACGTAATCTAGATTCTTCTAGATTTACTACCTAGAGATCGTAGATAGAGCTTTTTACTACTTCCTTATATCTAGGGATCGCGTAGATATCCGATATCTATATATCCTCTTATACCTTCGTGTATATATAGCTACTTAGGTAGTAGATAAGAATACTAGAGATCGTTATCGGCTTTTATACTTCGTTAGGTTATAAGCCCTCTTATCTTTAATATATATTCTATCTAATCTTTAATCTATCTATTAGTATATCTAACTACGATTCGGATATAGTAGATATACTAGGAACTCTACTAGTACCTCCGTTAGGGAATAATAGATCTATAGGCGCTATAATAGAATCTATAGGAGCGACCGGAGTAGGATCTACTAGAGTAACCGGACCCGGATCTACTAGAGTAACTAGAGCTATATCTTCTTCGACTAGAAATACTTCTACTACGTAGATAGTAGTACCTCCTTAGTCGTCTTACGTATAAAGTACGGTCCTTACGACTTCGGAGATTAAAATATACTAGAGTATCTATAGGAATACTTACCTATAGGTTAGTATTATACTTACTAGCCCCGAAAATTTTAATGTTTAGCGTAGAGTATTACGTACTTACTCTTACGCTTTTAGCCTTTCCCGATAGTTTATAGCGCCTATTACTCTACCTAGTAATACTATACCCTAGATACTTACTCGATTTAATACCCTAGAAAATAAGGCGTTTATTTTTATTACGTCTTCTTTATCGACCGCGCTAGCCGTTACTATTAGTATAGTAGGTAGTCCCTTCTATATTCTTTAGAGACTTAAGTAGTCTAATAAAGTTAAATAATTACGAAAACTATAGACTAAAGCCCTCCTTATACTATAGCTAAATCTACTACTAGGATAGACGGTAAAAGAGTATCTCTAGGCTCTTAGATACGCTATAGATAATTAGAAAACTTAAAATATCGATATAGTAGGCCCTCTTATTAATAAGTATATACTAGCTATTACTAAACGTCCGGAATAGACCTAATAGCTTTCTATAATAGTTAATTAGTAGGGAAATTAGCTAATTAAGAAATATCCCTAACTATCCGATCTTATCGGATAAATCCTTTAGTAGTATAATCTTATTAGGGCTCCTAAGTATTAAGCTTACCCTATAAATACCCTAAACGATAAAAAGGATAAGAAGAAGAAGAAGGAAAAAGGTAATAAACTAAAGAAGTACTCTTACTACTATAAGCTAGGATATAAGAAGGATAACTATTACTACCTATACCCGGATAAGGTACCTAAGGATAAAAGAGAGTATTACCGTAAGGCTAAAGTAAAAAGGGACAAGAAATAAGCTAAGAAAGATAAGGAGAAGAAAGATAAGAAGGAGGATAGCTAGGAGGAATATACTAAATTCGTATAACTAGCCTAAACATATATATTTTTCGGTATACTATAGGACGAATATAATAAGATAGATGACTTTCCTTTTCCGTCTCCGGCTTAGTTAAAGGCTAGACTTTAGTTCTATCTATTACTATAGGACTAGTATATACCTCTATCTTAGGTATAGTATATACCTTTATCTCTATCTTCTCCTAGATACTTCCTTTAGCTAGGTTCTCCCGGATGTTTTAACTTATCTAAATAATCCGGATTTCTATCTAAATAACCTATCTCTCCCGGATGTTTTATTCTATCTAAATAATCTAGTTTTAAATCCGACGAATCTTTCGAATTAGCTTAAATTATAATTAGTAATAGTCCTATTAATACTTACTTTACTCTCCTTACTCGTAAATCCTCTTATATTTAGTTACTTAATAGTAGTACTACTACTTATATATATAATAATTTATCGCTTTTTAAATACTATTTTAACATATAACTAGTTCGGATTATAGGAGTTATAGGTTCTATTCTTAGTACTAAAAAGGGTAATATTACTATTCGTTCTCGCCTTAGTAATAACTAAATTACCTCTATAGAGCTAGGAGATATTCTTTACGTCCCTAAACTCTACTATAATCTTATCTCTATCTACTAGCTACGTAAGTATAGCGGAAAATTCGACTCTATAAATATAAAGATATACGGAAATACTAGAAAAGAAGTTACTTTTATACCTCTAGAGAATAGCCTATTTATTATCCGAGTCGAACTACTACGAGATAGCTATATACTTCTAGTAACATTACTTACCTACTATCTAGCTAAGAAAGCCTCTATTAAAGAATAGTATTATATTATAGGATATATTAA
>ML978735.1:0-173818 GCA_010015785.1 Saccharata proteae CBS 121410
GATCTACCTTAGGAGGGGGGTAAAATTAACGAACGCGTCGCTTATTAAAACTAGGTATTACTAAAACCTTATTATTTTAAACTTATAAGCGCTTAACTTACTCCTACGACGCTACTCTTTAATGACTAGGAGTTACTTCTAAATAATTAAGAACTATAAAAACTCTTTAACTAAGCCTATAACTTAGACGAAAAAGCGAAATAGTATATCCGCCTTATCTAGTTAGGAGCCTAACGCTTAAAAGAAATATCTCTTATAGATTACTTAGTTTAGAATAACCGTTTATTCTTCGGGAACCGCCTTTTTATCCTAGACTATAACTAGCTCCGTCTCTTTTTAATTAAACGGTATTACGACGATCTACTTACGGGCTACCTAGGTAGAGAGAAAACTACGTTATCCCTCTTACGGGACTACTACTAGATAGGCCTATACTAAATAATTACAAAATACGTATAAAATTACGACGTTTACTAGCGTACTAAAGTATCTCGAGATAAATACTATAGCTAGATTAAAATAATCCCTACTCCGGAATATAGATAGAGAGATATTACTATAGACTTTATAGGCGAACTACCTAAAAGTAACGGTTTTAACGCCGTTTTAGTAGTTACTAATCGATTATTAAAGATAAGATATTTAATACCCTACCGTATAATAATATTAGCTATAGTACTAGTAAAACTCTTCTTCGCTAACGTTTTTAAACTATATAGATTACTAGATATAATTATTAGCGATAGAGGTACTTAATTTATCTTAGATTTCTAGAAATACCTCTATTAACGCCTAGGGATTTCACTAAAACTATCTACGGCTTACTATCCTAAAACGGACGGCTAAATAGAGCGCTTTAATAGTATTATAGAATAATACCTACGGAACTACGTAAATTACCGCTAGGACGATTAGGTAGAATAGCTACCTATAGCGGAATTTATAGCTAATTAGCTTAATTCGGCTACTATAAACCTATCGCCCTTTATAGTAAACTACGGGTTTAATCTACGATTTATAGTATCTCCCCTAGAGGTACTCGCTATAGAAGCTTTAACTCCTAATAGTTAAGCTTAATTACGACTTTTAGACGATTTTATATACTAGATAGAAGTAATTAACGAGTACCTCGGCGAATATATAACGTACGCTTAGTAAATCTATACTAAACAAGTAAATCGGAACCGTACTCTAGTACTATAGTATAAAGTAGGAGACGAAGTATTCCTACTTACTTCGAATATTTAGACGGAACGCGCTTTAAAGAAGCTAGATTAGAAAAAGCTCGGCCGCTTTAAAATCCTAGCTAAGATCTCGCCGTAAGCGTATCGTCTAGACCTCCTACTAATAATAAAAATCTATCTAGTCTTCTATATATTACTTCTCCGCCTAGTAGGTACGGATCTACTACTAGGTTAATAATAGCTTCCGCCTCTACCTATCGTTATAGATAGAGAAGAGGAGTATATAGTAGAAAAGATAGTTAGATTACGGTATAATAAAAGTAAAAAGTAATTCGAATATAAAGTATAATAGATAGGCTATAACCGTACTAATTAGGAGCTAATCGATTACCTAGATAACTCACGAACTTTAGTCAACGAATACTACAAAAAATATCTAGACGAACTAGTACTAGACGAAATAGCGGCTAAACGCCGCCTTAGAGGGGGGGTAGTATTATAGGGTAATACTAATAGAGTTATTATAAGTAAGTTAGGTAAGGATACTATAGACGTTATAGACGTTACGAGCGAGTTAGGTAGTAATTAGATTAGATTATCGGCTAGCCGAGGTAGTCTATACGTATAGTACATATAACCTTCTATTACGCGTAGCCTCCTACGAGGTTCTATAGCTAGAACCTCGTTATTAATCCGATCCTTTTACTCTATCTAGTCTAGCTTACTTGTTTAGTAGCCTAGGACCTCTCCGCCGTAATAACGCCTTAGCGGCTACGGTTAATTATCGGATATCTTAATCTATACTAGCGATATCTTATATAGAGGGTATATAGTCCGTAGATAGTAACCTTAATCTAATTTATTTATCGTTAAGTATAATAAGTTATAAGCCTAGGCCGTATCTACTATATTCTAACTAGTAAAGAAACTTCTTAGCTAAACTTAGTAACGAGAATATAATTAGATATATCTTTTATGAAATATAAAGTATTATAGCTAAACCTAAGCCTAAGGAACCTAGAGAAGGTAATATAGCTCTATAAGTAAAAGACTTAAAGAGGTATAAACTATATTTAGCTATCTAAAATCTTAAGTATAGGAGAAAAGAGAGAAGAGTCTACTATGTCCTAGATAGTAGGAGCTAGGGTAAATAGCTCCTACCTTATAAGAGCTATCGTGGCTTCCTTTCTCGTATAGAGCGGCGGAGCGGCGGCTATAGTTTAGTAGGCTTAATAAATCTAGTTTTACTTAATATTTACTTAATTAATTAGTAATCTAGGAAAAGACTATCTACGTATAGTATTCATATATAGTAAGGTAATCTATTCGCTTTGTCTACGTAGCTTACTAGTATGTAGCTTGCTCACCTTATTACAGGCGCTACCGCCTATAACCCTTACTACTAGACTTGCTAGTCGCTTTGTTATGGGCAGCCATAGCGCCATATAGATAGCGATATCCACAACGCCTTGCTGCAAGCGATTGTACCGCTTGCTAACCGTACCTACCTTTGTTTGCCAACCGGCCTGTACTGCTCGCAATCCCAAATGACTACTTGCAATCTAACAAGTTTGGCGTAAGTCAATGGCTTTCTGTTCCCTGTTCTTCGTCTGAGGTGGGATTTGAAAGAGAAAAGCCACTGGAGACTAAAGAATTGCCATGGATCTATAAGAAGCCAAGGGAATGGTAATCCGTCACTCTATTTGCATTACTTGCGGTTGGAGAACAGGATTCGGGAGGGTAATTAGAGATTACGGCATCTGAATATGTTACAACAGTCGAACCATGAAGAAGATGGCTTACTTGTCGAGGTTAGAAGCGAGCCTGCTTGGTAGCAAGTACCCTTGGTCTTCCTATCAACAAGCATTCCATCCTTAGTCCTGCCGCCTTTATCTTGTTCAACCTTTAGCTTTGCCGTCCCCAGCTTCTCCATCCGCAATCTTGGAGTCCTTGACCTTTCCGCTCTCAATGTTTCCATTCTTTGCCTTTCCGCCCTCAACCTTTCCATCCTCGGCTTCCCCGTCCTTGGCCTTTCTGTCCTCAGCTTTAGCATTACCACCCTTCTCGTCATGAGCCTTCTTGTCATCCGTCTTCTCAGCCTCAGTCTTTCTATCCTTGGCCTTCCCGTTCTTGGGTTTCCAGATATTACTTAGCTGCCTCCGAAACCACTCTTCCTCCAAAGCATTAGGAGCAGAAAGTCTCTCAGCCGGCTCGAGGCGCAGCATCTTCTGTATCAACGCCCATACACTAGCCACATCCTCGACAGACATATCCACCTCATACTCTTCATTAGAAAAACAGGACGAACCATCAAAGTAACAGGACGAAAGAAACCGTTCGAGACTATCGCGAACACCGTCTTCGTACTCGTATTCCGCATCTCTCTTCTCTTCTGCGGGAAGTCAGCGGTTACTAACCCGGATATAGTAAGCATCTCGGTTTTAGTCTTACTGATCGTTTCCAATCTAGTCCATTCTTCTTGCCACTTCTGGGGAATATCGCAGCCCAGAAGGGTAAACTCCTTAATAAGACTCTCCTTGGTTTCTTCGAAGTCTCCTTGAAAGGGCGGCTGGCCGGCGACAAGTTCGAAGATCTAAAAGGCATCTTAAGGTCAGTCGCAGCTTGCGCAGATAACTTAGGGAAGGTCTTCTATAACCAAGCATCCCAGGCTCCAATAATCAACACGGTGATCCCATTCATCCTCAAGAACAACCTCTGGCGCTTCTAAGCACATCGGAGTATTCAACTTCGGAGGCTTATCGTTAGCCTTGAACGATTCGCCGAAATCCACCAGCTTGATCTGAGTTCTTCGATTCAAAGTCGGCCTTGGGTAAGAGGCTGTTGAGACGAGATACTTCGGAAACCCGGAACCTAGCGGCACTCCATCTTTGCGAGTAATCTCCCCCATTTGGGGCTGCCCGAATGCTTCCAGGAACTGCGCCTCGGACATGTCATGAAGTCCTGGCATGGTGAAGACAATGTTCCTCGTGTGTATATCTCCGTGCCCTATCCCATTGTGATGCAGGTAGTCGACAGCAAGAAGAGCCTGCTTGGAGATGCTTCTCGCAACTTCGCCAGCAAATCGAGGTGCCATTTCCTGGTGCTCTTGGACGTTCTGGCCAAGGATCTCAAGGACGAGACATTCATGGACACCGTTGGGGCCCATGACCGTAAAGTCATCCAGTAGCTGCACAGCGTGCTTCGAGCCGGGGTGATCGGTAGCAACTGCAGACAGACTTCGCAGAATCCGGGTCTCTCGAAGATCGGTGCCGAGGTTGGAGCAGGCGATCTTGATGGCCACGAACCGCTGGGTCCTTAATGATCAAGTTGTCAATAAGTTCCAGGGCAATGAGAATTGGGGATAGACGTACTGCTGATCCTTTGCAGCCCACACCGTCGCAAAGCCGCCATCGCCCAGTTTGTGAACGATTTCGTACCGACCGTCTTTGAGTAGCTCGCCGAGATGTACTGGATGGTAGCCGCCTAGGCGGTAGCGAGTGATCGGCTCGGCGTAGACGGGGCATTCGAAGTCGAGTGGATGCATCTTTTCGAGGTGAACCTTGGCTGCAAGAGGTATACTGTATGATCGATTTGAGAGGGAGGAGTTGGCCTGTTTATAAGTACAGGAACGGAGGCGCGAGCGCAAGACCGATGAGTAGAGTGTGAGCTTGTGCTTCAGCATCAATGACAGCGTAGCTTTTGTTGGTCAAGGAAGAGAGTGATGTCATTTGCTGAGGTTGCGCAACTCATCAGCTTATTGGACTGATTGATCGCAGATTCATGGGAGCAGAGGTCTGGTGATAAGTAAGTGGGACCATGTAAGTTAGACGCCGGCCTGCAGGCAGCAGATTCATGTGGTCGCTTGCACTCGATGCTGTTGACTCGGTCGAGCTAAACCTTTTCGGGTATGTTGTTGTTCGCAATATTATCGAACATCAAAGTCAATTTCTCCTGTATCTCATGGAGAAACTACTTAACAAGGGCTTCCAAAACTCCTGGTCAATACGCTGTCAGTATCACAATAGTTAGCCTTTTTGCTGCACAGAGGGATGGGAAGAGCGGAAATGAAACCATGGTCATTCGGGGTCTGAATACAAACACTTTCTCGGTCTCTCAAGTCAATATAGTCAAGCGCATCTCGGAATAGGAGCCGTGAGTTCAGTATGCTATGACTCGTAATGCCGTGTATTTTATTGAGTCGAAGGTGTCTTAGACTCGAAAGCCGCGGTGGTACTACGGTAGGACATGGCAGCGGACAAGTCTTCCCCCTTTGTGAGACCTGGAAACTGGTTGACGCTGGCTAATACTTTGCTCCACTGGATTTGCAAGGCTGGATTGTGTTCAAGGATGAATTGTCTTGGAAGTGAAGCGCGGAAGACGATGATGATTGGAGGTGGTGGTGACAGCCGAGAATTGATTGGCAGCGGGTGATTGGCGTCAAGGATCATGGACAGAAAGCGCGGCGCGTCGACCAGAACTCCGCAACCCAAACCGAAACCCAAACCATGCACACGACAAAGACATCCCCGCCGCCAATACCACCTTACCGCTGTACATAACATGATTGCAATTCCATAGACGAAACCTCTTAGATTCTAACGCGTTCTTCATCTCACTTCGCACGCCATTCATCGCGCGCATATCCCGCCGCCTACTACCCGCCTGCTGTCTTCTCCGCCCACTCGATGACCACAGCGCGATGACTTCCCAAGCATACCACAGCAGCCAGGATGCGCAATCCGACTCTGGCATCTCGAACCTCGAATACCTCGACTCGGATACGGACGAATTCGGCCGCCAGATGATACAGCAAGCAAAGGACAAACAGCGCATGACGGACGCGTTGCGCGCGAACACGCAACCATTCAGACGCGCGCGAACGCATCCACGCGTCGGCCTGACGCTCGATAAGCTTGAGAGGAACAACGCAATCAACGAGCACGGCAACGAGATAGCCGCTGGTGGAGGTGGACGGCAGTACGATAGCCCGGCGAGCGTGAGCAGCGGCGATGGGTCCGATCAACCCGTAAGGCTGCCGAGAGAATGGGGAAGAAAGGGGCGTCGAGACCGCGGATGGTTGCGGAGAATCACGTCGCCCGAGCTGAATACAGAGGGACGGAGTCAAGCAGACGACCCCATCACATCTGTCGAAGCTACACCAGCTACAATTCGTCAACTTGCGCAGGACACGCCGTCGAGGAAATCTAGCGCGTCGTTTGACGACTGGGATCTGGCAGACGACCTGACAATGGGCTCCATCATCGCGTCAACGCCAGCAGTGCCCAGGAACACGATACTGGACGACATCCGCCAGCGAGAGTTGGACAGCATCAAAGAACGCGGCGTGACAACAAACAGGCTGGACAGGATACGCGAGACATCGCCCGAAGAGGCTCGGCGGCGTTCCGGGTCCAGCACGTCATACACGTCCTACACTGAATCAGCCGAACCAAAGTTGAGGGAGCGCTCGGGATCCGACATGAATCTCCCCAAACAACAACGACCTGACCGACTGCGCACCAAGAGCTCTGCGTCCTCAATCAACTACCTGGGCCACGGGGAAGGGATGCCGGGGTCGCCCTTTACCGTCTACAAGAGCCCGCCGATCGGCGGCATTGTCGACCACGAGATACAGGCAAACGCTCAGGCTCAGGCGCGTCCGCAGGGATCAAGACATCAAAGAGATCATTCGCAAGACTTACTGAGGCGGCTTGCTCGTGCAAGCAGCAACAGCCCGAGCCCAGGAAAGAACTCTGAGAAGGGATCGAGTTCCAATAAGCAGCAGCAGAACTCTCCTTTGGCGGACCGGGAGAAGGAGCAGCATGCCGGTGTCGACAAGACCGGTGCTGAAAGAAGGGTTCATGATAGAAGACAATCAATTCCATCGGGACAAGGCATGCCCACGCCGCCTCCTGAAGGAAATGACGGGTTCGGGAAGGACACATTACCCAATGCCAGAACTCATGCTCAACCTGTGCAACCTGTGACCGGTAGACAGCCACGACGGCAGGAAGACTTTCCCCCGCTTCAAACTCCAACGGCCCCCAAGACTCCACATGTGACTGGCGGTTGGATCGAAACGCCTGCAGCTGAGCAAGAAAACAGGCATTTCCCAGACCCCGACAGAACGCCTATACTTAGTCCCAGGTCATCATCCAGAACCCGGGATTCGCAGTCAGAGGAGGACCAGATGCGTTATTCTTCCGATCGCCAACCCAGCGGAGAGCGCCGCGTCAGCAAACCAAATCTTCCAAAGTCCGCCGTCGACGGGATCTTAAACAAACCTGGCGGAAACAAAGATGCATATGGAGATACCACCCTACAATCCATTAGAGGCCTTCTGACTGGAGATGAGAAGCGTGACACTGAGCCCACTGTCGAAGACGACACGATGGATTCCGTCCAAGTTCCTGATGAGCATCCGAACATGACCGAGGCCGAGCTCAAGAGACGCGATGAAGCGCTGCAATTGAAAGACATGAACAAAACGCTGCGCTCTTACAAGGCCAACGTTCGCGACGCTGATCGCCACGCCGACGGCCTTCAAGATCGGGTCGACAAGATGGCTTCTACTCCTACGACCCCTGGCGCAGGGCAACAGGAGCAAGCACACAAGCACTCCGTTCACTGCCTCTGCGACCGGCTGTTAGTCCGCTTCAAGCACCTCTTCTACAATCCCTACCGCACCAGCGCCGCCCCAACAACCGCGTCCACCACGCGCTTTACGATATTCTATTCGCGCCTCACCTGGCTCGGCCTGTTCTTCCTGGTTCTGTTCTCCTGGTACCTGGCCGAGACCCTCCTTTGGTACGTGATCCTCTGCCTCCCGCCTGCCCACCATCACCACAGCCCTGGCCCTGGCCTGTGCAGTTCCTCCGGCTTAGCCACCACCGCCCTCGCGCTGCCATTCCTGCGCGCCCTTGCCCTGCTCCCGGCCTCCCACTGATCATAGAAAAATAGTGTCAGGTACTGCAATCCCACCGTTGCCCGCCGTGTCTCTGGGTATCCTGACCCCAACGCCCCTCGCCATCCGTGGGTCTTCTTTCAGGTCCTGGGCTGGATCTGGCCGTTTAGTTGGATGAAGCCTGTTGTTTTGTGGCTGGGGCGGTTGCTCTGGCCGTGGTTGGCGATGGTCAAGGAATGGGTTTGGGATCCCTTATTTAGAAAGGAGGTGTTGAGAAGCGATATGATGGGACCGGGGCCGCGGGAGTTTGTGAGAAAGTCTGCGGGAATGAAGATTAGGAATGAGTTCGTCAAGAGGGTGGGGGGCGACTTTATTGCTGGGTTTGATGATGATCCGGTTGTGGGGTGAAAACTGATTGGATGAACGTTTTCTGAGTGGTTGGTGTCTAGATGGGCTGATGTTCTGCTTGATTGGCGTTTGTGTCTTCTGGATGTCTGTTGAGACCGGCGATTGGAAAAGCGTTGGCCGTGGAATCGGCGTTTGGGCTGCATCATCGCTGATAGGTGTTGAGTATGTATTCGTTTTCTTGGCCTTAACCTTATTCAAGATGATTGCGAAATCCTTATCCTTATTCTCATTCTTAGCAGCCATGATGGAACGGACATATCTCCCGTTTGTACTATACTTGCTAAATCTTCATAGTTTTGTCTTGTCGGTTCAGAAGGAGAAGGCTTCACTTCTAGGAGGAGAGTCCTTTGGGTTTGGGATCTTGACCGTGAATATGCCTAGGCGTGATACTTTCTCGATAACTTCACTTCGATTCCTACAAGAGACAGGCTTCACTTTTATTTATATCATCCTTGCTTCTACCTCTAGTAACGCTCGGAACCACCTTTACCGTCATTGTTCGGGGACGAGGACGGGCCAATTAATCTCTTCCAATACTTCCAATACTTCCAACTCCTGACCTCAATCATAACGTCCTAAGAGGCCGAAAGCTTCATTTATATCATCTTTACTTTTATATCCAGTAGTCCTTTACAAACGCCTCTACCGTCGTTCAGCGAGAAACGGGAACGGCCTAGTCAGCCTCTCGAAGACAATTTCAACCACTGGCCCTAAATATCACTTTGTAAACTGGCCAGAAAGACTGGATAGTAAGTGCTTCGACCTCTCAACTATCCGCTACTTATGCTTACTTCAGAGTAGGGAGAGAGGTAGTCCGGGCTTGCTTCAACATCAACAGGCCGCTCGTGACCTTATCTTATCTTAATGGGGTGGTTGGTTCTGTGCTGGTGCGCGTCCTGCCTGCATCATCCGCTGCGCCTTGCCCTCCGTCGCGCAACCTTCTGCATCCACCCAACCTCAACCCCAACTTTCCATCCTCCACGGTACAACCACATCAGCCTCACTCCAACACAATACACACCAGCTCAGCAGCCTTCTCATCACTTCTTTGCTCCACGAGATCCTCGCGATGACTCCCTCCGCGCAGCGTATGTCCCGCCCGCGCTCCACCGGCCGCATCCTCTCCCGAGGCATGAAGACCACGCTCACGGAGGAGAACCTGGCCTCAAACAACAAGATCTCAAGCGGCGAGGACATGGAGAACGGGAGGAAGAGAAAGCTGTCGCCAGAGGATGAGAGTGCATTCTCGGAGTCCAGTCGGGACTCCGACATATGGGAGATGGGAGGAGCGGACCTCCACGCCCAGTATCAAAAGCACAGGCGGACGAAGAACGTCAACAACGCCCAGCGCCTGGCCAGAAAGAAGAGGAGGATGGAGGGATCGCCCGAGCCGAACGGCGATGAAGATCTCGTCCTGCTGGGAGAGCGGCCTGCCCCGGCCTGGGTGAAGTTCGAGCATCCCGATTGGCTGGCGGCGTACTGCCAGCGGATGGCTCAAAGCGACGTCTCCGATCCGGCCACTGCTGGCACTTTCTCTACCCCAATCACCATCCCAGACAGCGACGGCGAGGAGGATGACGAGAGCGGCGCCAGCGGCAAGCACGTGAATGATCTGGGTCTCAAGGCCGGTGAGGGCTTGGGTGCCAGTCTGGGTGCCCGTCCCGAACAGAACAACAACCATATCCACGGCGTTCGTCGCAAGATGCCCTGGATTCTGGACGACGACTCAGAGCAGGGCCCTCCCGCAAAGAAGCCACGCCGTGCGGTCAACCTGGACTCTCCTCACGGTCCCAATCGTTACGCCACGAAGATCGAGGACTTCTTTCACGCCACAAATAACAAGACTTCACTGCCAACGCCCAACGACGAGCAGCTCTCAGCTCGTTCCTGGTCTCCAAAGTACGCTTCGGATGATCTTGACAGCAATGGCGACAAAGTCGTCGAGTCCATCGAACCCAACGATGGTCACAACCGCTCTCTCTCACTCAAACGCAAAGAGTACATTCCTCCCGTCACCATCTACGTCTCCAACTCCAGCTTCACCGTCCCGCTGAGTGCCCTCGTCGACCGCGATTCCTGGACCGCCAAGATCACGGGTGATGCCGACAAGGAGCTCTTCATCGACGATCCCGCCTGGCGCTCCATCACTGCGACCCCCTACCTCCACGCCCTCCCCGACGTCGCCGAGTTCCTCAAGACCGGCTCATACGGCGCCAAACTCCTCACCGTCGGCCGCGTGCCATTAATGCTCGATGGCGTCGTCACGGACGACGAGAAGGAAGAGAACTTGATGGGCAGCATGCTGGCGATGGGCATGGCCCATGACTTGAAGCTGTGGGACATGGCGGAGCTCTCTGCTAACAAGATCCTGGCTCTGCGTCGCTGGAACCCGGCGCACCTAATTATGATTGCGAAGCTGGCGTTCAGCCGGGAGGCTACAGGCTTCCAGTGGGAGGAGGACTTCCGCGAGGCGATCTTGAACGAGCTCGCCGAGAGGTACGAAGAGCTGAGGGAGGCGAACAACGAGGAAATGAGGGGATTGATGGATCTTTTTGAACACGTTGCGATGGGGGTGTACTCGCGGCTATTGGATGGAATGGAGGACAGGGCGAGGCAGAGGGAGGGGAATGAGAGGTGGGTGAATGAGCACCCACCGAGGAGCCGGAGATAAGATGTCGGTGGTGGAAAGAAGGGACTGTGACTGTGGAGTCGGCTTGGTGCGACCTTGGTGTTGAATCACGCATGGCGACTGCTTTGGTTTCTTCTGTGGCATGCTCAAGTTGGACCGGGAATGTGGAGCTGGAATTGGTGCAACCTTTTTGTTGCATCATGCACGGCGACTGCCTTGGTTCCTTCTTGACTGCTGATAAAGTTCCGAATGGACGACTTTGGAGGGGGTTTGATCACGGCATTGGGTTTGGACGGCGGCTACTGAGCTTTTCCTGCTGCAGGCTTGAAGTTGGACCGGGATTGTGGAGCTTGACTTGGTGCGACCTTGGTGTTGAATCATACACAGCGACTGCTTTGGTTTCTTCTTCTGCATGCTTCAAGTCAGGGAATCTAGACGGCTGCTACTTTGGGTCTATTCTGTGGTGGGCTTCAAATCCGAAGTCCCGCATCGAAGCAAATGCTGCCAACCACGTTGAAGGCGGACGGCTCATGGTATATCCATCAGTCTTTTTTCATGAACACTTCTACAGTACAGAACATACGGGATCTTGCAAAAAGCACAAGAGACTTGGGAAACAGTTTTCTTATCGTGAACATGCTCAATCCTCATATCTCAAGTATCAAGTCTATCAGTACTCTCCTAATACCGTCTCTATAACTAAGGTACCCGCGTGGCGACCGCCTGCCCCTCTGAATACGTTTGCTCCTGCTGAAAGTAAGGTAGATTCTGAATTTGACATCGAAGGCCGCCGCCTTGCTCGCTAGCCATCGGTCTTCTTCTACGAGTATCAAGCACTACAGATATCTCCAAAAACACATATAGTCATGAACATGCTCATGTCTATCAAGTCTCTCATAACAATGCTCTCACAACCACGGCACCCTCATAATCTCCGTCCGCCCCTCTAGATACGGTTGCCCGTGCTGGAAATCAAACGCCTTGACCAAACCGACGAGATGCGTAGCCGCGGCGCAAAGAACCAGGACGTGGAAGATCTGGTGAGAACTACCCCAGATATCGAATTTGCCGGGATAGAAGCGCTCCGGAATGCGCGACTGCATATTGAACCTTAAGTGGTGAGCACTGATCACTGACTTTGACATGGACAAGGTCTCAAGGGAGGAGTGCACTACTCACGGCATATATCCCCGCCCCCAGCACATACATGGCCCCATGAGCCACAAGCCAAGTAAGTCCGATACGCTCATTCAGCGCATGGAATCCGTACATCTTGATGCCGTTGATGGCGGGAAGGCCGGC
This sequence comes from Saccharata proteae CBS 121410, assembly GCA_010015785.1. Classification (NCBI taxonomy): domain Eukaryota; kingdom Fungi; phylum Ascomycota; class Dothideomycetes; order Botryosphaeriales; family Saccharataceae; genus Saccharata; species Saccharata proteae. Next base: position 12,428 of record ML978735.1, read on the forward strand.
GGACATGCCGAGGGCGACGAACGTGGCGGCGCGGAAGGGACGGAAGGTCGGGGTGCGGAATGTCTCGGAGACGGCAGCAACGGCGCAAGCGAGGCTGTTCGTTGTGATCTGGGTATGGTAGCAGAGGTCAGTGGTTAGGACACGAGCAAGAGACTCATGGCAGCGAAGCGTGGGTAGGTAGGTAAGGTAAGTGACATATCAGACAATAGCCACTGGCTGAGATGAATGAACCAAAAGGACTACTTACCACAGCCCACCAAAACCTAACCATCTGCGGATGCTCCAAGAGCCCATAATAAACACTCGGCACCGTCGAGCCCCAAATCAGCGCCACGATTCCCAGATAATCCAACTTGTTTCCCGTCCTCTGCACGTCCGGCGAGTGGTTACTAGTCAAATGAAACAAGGCACTACACCCCAAACACACGGCGGCGCCAACGAAAAAACAGCCAAACATCAACACATCATCTCTCGTTGCGCTGACATATCTCGGCTTTAACTCGGCATACAAGACAAGGCCGGTGAGGAGGGAGACAATGGCGCCGAGGAGGTGGGTGTACACGTTTACGGATTCGTTGTGCAGATAGGTGAGGCTGTTGAGGGATTGGCGGTATGAGTACGAGGCAGGACGGTAGCCGGAGTGGATGTAGTGGTTGTCTTGCTGCCAGGGTTGGATCTGGTGCCAGAGGATCGTGAGACGAGATTCTAGTTGCTGTTCGGCGCGGACGGCGGTGTCTTGGATGGCTTCCATGGCGTTGGTCTAGAGAGAGATCATGTGAAGAAAGAAACAGAAAGAACAGATATATGAACGTGTTGTGTGGTATTTTTATATCATCATCAGGCTGAGTTGTTGGAAACGGCTGAGTCGGGGGCCGAAGACGTTGAGTTGCCAACTGACTCGTCGCCGCGGAAGTGACGTCGGGCCTCCCACCTCACCTCATCAACTGTTTGTGTACAAACATACCGATACACCACACTCTCACTTCGCACCACCCACCACCTTGCCCATGGACTTCCTCTCGGCATGCCAAAGACTCCGGATGCGCCTGTGTCGATGATATCCGCCCAGATGGCTGCCGCACAGCAGAGACCCAGCAGCCGTCGTGGACCGTCGATGCAATGGGGACGCCTGAAGCCCGCAGCGACGGATCCGCTGGACGCATATGGGTTGCCATCGAAGGGGGAGACGAGGTGATACAGTCGGCTTGTTTGCCTTGCACAATTGCCGTCTGACTAACAGCAGACCAGGCTGAACGACTTCCGCGCACAGGAATCCTACTACAACAAGATTGTGGAACGGTACATGAAGTTCTGCGCCGCGTCTGGGGGCGGCGAGACGCTGGATAAGCAGTTCGCTGCGCTCGCGGTTCAAGCTGCAAAGGAATCTGCAGCCTCGTCAAATGATACCACTGCCGCACCCACCGGCCTCGCAGCCTCCAAATACGCCGCCCGCCCCTCCACCAAGCGCGAACCCTCGGGCTCCCAATCCCTCCAACCCACTGATCCCAACACCACCACCACCGCCAACCCTATCCCCCCACCCCGCAACCCGACCCTAGAACTCTCCACCATCCTCCTCGCGATGCGCAAACTCCGCGAAGCGATCCTCTCCTCGCACCGCCTCGACCGCTTCTCCCAACGCTGCTATATTTTCATCATCCGCGCCTCTATCCTCGTCAAGGCCTGGGAGTCGTACCTGCCTGCCCTCCGCTACCTGCTGCACGCCATACACCCCGCCACCGCTTTGTCGCCGCCCGAGTATAATGAGTTTGCGGGGTATCACTTGCTCGATCTCGCGTGTCGCCAGCATGACCTTACTGCTGCGTTCCATGCCAAGTCGCGTCTATGCTATGGGTATCGTGATCCGACAGGGCGGGTGGAGCGGGTGTTAAGAGCGCTGGTCATGGACGACTGGGTTGGGTTCTGGCGTGTGGGACGCGCGGTGGACGGATACCAGAAGAGGATGCTGGAGTGGCGGGAGGAAGAGATGCGGACGCATGCGTTGAAGTGTCTGGGGCGGAGCTATTTGAGCGTTGAGAAGGGGTTTGTGGAGAGGAGTGCGGGGGGCAGGGGGTGGGCGGAGTTGGTGAGGGAGGGCGTGGGGTGGGAACTTGTGGACGGGGAGAGAGTTGTGATAAGGAGGCCGAAGGTCAAGTAGGGGTAGTTGGAGTTGTGGCCGTCGGTGAAGAATTCCGTTATTGAGATTTGGCGTTGTGGGGCATTGGGGATGGTTGCAATGCATCCGTCATGAATTTTGTCGTGGGCCGTTGTATGGGCATATAATGGTGTTTGGAAGCAAAAGGCTTGACGGGAGAGCCTACATCTTCCTACTTGACCATGGAAAAGAACACTTGTATGAGGACTTGTCCTCGAGGAACATGGACAGTGTCTCTTTTGTACAGGAGCATCTGAACATGGGATATACTACTTTTCAGACGAGAAGGAAAGGGCCGTGGAAAGCGTTTTTGCATCATTGGGCGTCCTTCTGGCTCCGCACGATAGGGTAAACATCCTTGGGGCCGAGGCGCGAAGGGATCGCGGAACTTTGCTCAGAGTATTGTATGGGAGCGAACGGCATAATGCATTTCCATGGTAAGTTCCCAGTACAGCTTGTTCACCATCATGGTTGCACATCTTTTATTGGAGTTCCTATTGGACCGTTCTTCCTTTATCTTAATCCGCCGCACCCTTCTCTAATGAACCCATCCGTTCCTCCACCCAAGTACTCTATCTCAATATGCCATGACGTTTCCCATTGCACCCATGAGTTTTCTTGATCCACATCGTCCAGGTCTACACCTCGAAATCAGACAGTCTCGATAGCCCGCTTGCTAGGAACTTGTAATAAAGCTCTAGCGTGTCTGTTTCAAGGCGATAAAGCTCTAGGGAGGCAATCATCGTAGGTGATGTGCGCGCCCGTCGGGAACACCATTATTACCCTTGCCATGGGATAATCCTCGTAATACTCGCCATCGCTATCGTATTCACTCCTCAGACGGTCCCAGATCCGTCCGATCTTGTACAGTGGTGTGCGGCAGATCATGCACCTCCAGCCATTCTCGTCCTCCATAATCCATCTATAAGTGCAAAGAGTGCAGAAAGCGTGGCCGCAGGGGAAGTAGAGCTTCTTGCGTTCGTCCTCGTCGTAGTCTTCGCAACAGATCAGGCAATCCGTGCCGTCTTTGTCGTGGCACCGCGCAATCTCGGCCGACTGGCAGAGCTGGTAGGCTAGATCGACGACGCTGTCGGGGATGACTGGCGCCCAGTCTTTGCGGAGGTAGAGCTGCTCCGAGTGCGTGGCGGCGATGTGGGCGGCAAAGATGGCTTGCGAGTACTCTGCTGAGTGAATGCGCTCGTCCGGGTGGTCCTCGCCGACTGCGGTGTACGCTTCCGTACGGAGGTCTTCGATATAGCAGCCCCAGGTAAAGTCAGTGTCATTGGGTTCGTTCTCTTCGGGGTAGCTGTATGACTCAGGTGTCAGTACGGCACTATGAGATGGAGAGGCGTCCAGTTTGGCTTGTGCACTTACACATGCTCGTGGCATTCGACGCGCGCGCACTTGGCGCGGTGACCCAGCTCGACCAAGAAGTTTCCAAACGGGTCTTCGCCGGCCAAGTAGACCAATGCCTTCTTCCACGAGGGCAAGATATCCTTGAGCAGATTACTCACTTCCAGTCCCTCGTCCGACAGCTCCAGGTACCAATCACTTTCCTTCATGCTCATGGAATCCTCGAGAGACAGTGCCTTTCTTGGGATTGCATCAATGTTACCGTCACATTTTCCCGGGAAAGATGCCTCGGTCTGGTAGGAGCTGTCGCTTGTCATGGAAACATCATCGGAGTCGTCTGTGTCTTGTTCCGTGGAAGAGACCTCGACCTGGTCGGACTCGAGATCCGTGGTGGACTCTTCCTGGTGCTCGAAGGTGTTGTGTGGTGCAGACATACTAGATGAGCTGGTACTGTGTATTCGTAAGTTCAAAAGGCAAAGATGCGGTCGCAAACGTTTGAAAGTACGGCCTGGAAGATGATTGTAGTTGTGAGTTGCGAGAGTTGTCGACATATTGGTAAAAAGTCGACTTCACTCCAGCCTCTCGCGCATATCCAGCCACCGGCACAATGCCAGCCAGCTGAATTACCATTGTATCCATTCCACCGCTCTCGCCGGCGCGACATCGGCCTCATTCTACCCTCCAAGCGTGCAGGAAAATGTCACGTACTACTATGCCACGGATCTGTTCACTGCACCGCATACTGCCCCATACTCATTTATCTATATCCAGCTACTCCATATTGGAACCACAAATAGGTCTGAGAAAGCCTACACAGTACCCAACCCTGCCTTCCCAGTCCCATCCTTCTTGGTCCCGTACTTCTCAGCCCCGTCCTTCTCAGTCTCATCTTGCTCGGGCACCGCTCCCGATATAATATCCCACACCAGGTCAAGATCAGGAATATCCACTGGCTGTTCGAAGATGCAGCTCGAGCCATCGAAGAAGTCCACCTGCATCTTTGACATTGGTTCTGCCTCCGGATCCTCCCCCGTAACATCCCATACCTTCTTCAACTCGTAAAGCTCGAACTTGCACACACTGCACCTCCGCCCAGGTCCGCCCTGGTTGATCCACGAGCTTGCGCAGCTATGACAGAGAGCGTGGCCGCATGGCAGATAGAACTTGTCATCTTTCTTGTAGTCTTCGTAACAGATTGGGCATCTGGTGGTCTCGTCGTCGCGGCGCTGTTCGACAGGAAGGGTGGTGCAGAGATGCCACGCCCGGTCCGTGACTTGCTCGTCGGCGAGTGGCCATGAGATGCCTGAGAGGTAAAGATGCTCGACGCGGTCTCTGCTGATACCCGTCACGTAGATGGCAACCTCCCATTCGCTAGTTTCGATGTACCCATCCTTATCCTCTTTGTTGATAGCCTTGTACGCCTCGGCGCGGAGTTTCTCCAGAGGATAGAAAAAAGGAAGCTCATCCTCATAATAGCCGGCATCCCTCGGGAACCTGTGTTGTTGTCAGTAGGGTAAGGTGCAATCGCAGAGTTGGTAACTTGGACTGGAGAGCTCACTTGATTCCGTTGTACTCGGCGGCTTCGCCACGAATGGTCATGAAGTAGATGTGCATGATATCTTCGCGGTCCGGTACAGGGTCATCGGGATTCCGGATTGCGTATTTCCAAGATGGTAGGACGGCGTGGAGCTGCTCGCTGAGGCCCTGTCCCACGTGCAAGTAGATGCTTTCCTCCTCGCTGATGGGCGTCGTAGATTGTGTTGCGACTTCCGAGGATGACATGTCAGGCGTGATGCATGGTACTGCTTGCGAGGCCGACAGGTCAGGCGTTCCGAGATCTTCTTTGCGCGTCGACATGTCGAGGTCTTGTTGTGGACGCGTTTGGCTGCAGGTGCAAGTGGGGAGGTGTTGTGGCTAGGGTGGTGGAGGTGGACAAACCTGTTTATATGCCACGTGGGGAAGGTCGTCTGCTAAGACGTGATTTGCTAGCAGTCAATCTCCTAGCAGCTGACCTGAGTCATCGTCGATTTGATAACTAAGAATTATAATGATGGCAGTGATTGAATCTCTGAGGCCCGCTGCGGAAAGACCTGATCACCAGGCCGTGGAAGCTAGCCAGAACCATGTGTCTATCGACCTCCAAGCGAGGCATATTTTGATATCTCAAAATCATCGACGTAAGTCTACAGCATTTTTCGAGTCAAATTAGCCCCCACGACAGCCACCCGTAAGGGTGAAATGATCATTACATGACTCCGTACACCAAGCACTCTAGGTTGTATGGGAGAAAGGTCTCACTCTCTTCTTCTCGATCCAAATTCATGACTCGATCGAGCATGTGTCCGATGTTCGCGGATGGTATAGAACTTCAGCAGCGAAGGGGAAAATCTGCACATAGTACACCATATTCTCGTATTCGCTACTCAATATCCGCCATCCTCGCTGTCAGATACCTTCGCTCGTACAGAGAGATCAGGGCATGTAAAGATTCTCGGCCCCGGCAGGACATGCAAGCTGGATACTCACGCCATACATTGTCGTCCGCCGCAAGACATAGCGCGCGCCGTGCCTGTGCCTGATGCCTTGATACCTCGCTGATGTCATTCAGACACCTTTGGAGATGGTCTGCCCTTTTTTGCGTCATTGCCTCATACTCAAGCAACTCGAACCTATAATTACCAACCGTCCTCCAAATCCCAGTTTTCCCTGCATCTGTACTTCGCAAAAAAGTTGAGGTGGAGCGTGACTTCAGCCACGACTTTCCTAAGTAGGATTGGCGGTGGGGCATACTTGACGGAGCTCATATGGTAGGTTGAGTGTCTGCAACTGAGGCGACGCCCCAAGCCCTGCCCCCGAGGGTGCCTCCGCCCGCGGCGCGCCTTGCGGATGCCCTCTCCCGACAGCGAAGGCAGAGGCCTCTCCCGGCACCCTTCAAAGCGGTCATTTATGCCCCCTCCTTCACTATTGCGACTAGTTCGAGAAAGACCATGGGGCAGTGTCGGTAGTGTCAGCAGTGGATCTCGCCATTTCTGCAAGCCTGTGAGTCGATTTAGTGCTTGCTCAAGGCATTGCAAGCAGTAACTGCCTGCCTTAATGGTGATTACTCTGTACTTACCTGTTTCCATCAGTCGCTCGGGCAACAAACCAGTGACGAGGATGTCGTTTTTCTTGCCTTGTAGAAGTCATTTCCAGACGGTAACACCTCAGACGGGGCAGCATTAAGCTCTCTTCCTCGCTTTCCTGTGCAAACCATTCACATGCTGAACATAAGTGGTTTATCATTATTTGTGGCGAAGGTGAAAGTCGGTAGAAGTCGTTTGAATGGTAATGAAATTTCAGCATAGATTTAAACCTATCAAGCCAGTACAAGCTGATAGATTATTATCCATCAAAGATGTCAGTAATTCCGCCATATCAAACTGCTTCGAGCAATCTATCAACACGACTGACTCCAGTCATCTCGGTCGCATGGCGCGTGGGCTTTGATTTCCAGGAGTCCAATGCAACGCTCGATCATCTTGTGTTATATGGGGTTTGAAGAAGTCATATGATGGGTCTATATTCGCTCAGGCGGCTGCAGGTTGAGTTGGGCCTGATATTTTGTGCCTAAAAAGGGCATTTAATCTCCGTCCACCACGTTACTCGTAGAACAGTGTCTATTTCATCCAACTCCGTGTGTTTAGGATTCCTCTGAATTTCTGTTAGCTTGGAACACTTGATATTCAAATCTCGCGCTTGGAACGACCTAGTCAGTGCCAAAGTGGATCGTGACATGATGAGCTCCGCTTGTTTGATCCTTGGGGCTGGTCCAGCATGGGATCATGTCTGTTTCTAGGTCAAGTGGGAGGCACCTATCGGATAGCAAATGGTATGGCGATTATCTTCCCAATCTATAAGAGCATAGGTTGTCTCCTGTAGGATAATATGTCAAGAGATATTCCAACAGTTACAGACTTACTAACGCCTTTTTACTGATCGGATATTCTTTTCCCTTGCACTGTCTCATGAACCTAAACATTTACACTTATCTTTCAATATAAAGGGGCCGTCTCTCCTGTCACCATATTGTCTATTTCTGGATACATTCGGAGTCATGTGGCGCGAGGTGCGCGACGTTTAGGACACCGAAGGCGATCGGTAGTATCTGACACGTAAGAGAGCTTATCCTGTTTGTTTGGACTGCTCCTAAATTGCAAAATTTTCGCATGACGCAGCTAGGAATCCTTGCAGGCCTGTTCGCACAGTCCTTCTCACCGTTTCCGCCAGATTCTTACTCTTCTTCCCGCCCATCACCCAATTTTCTTCCACGACCCTCCTTTATCTTTTCCATCCTCACTATCTCTTTCAAATCCTTTGCCGGTTTGCCCGCCTCTCACAACGCGCACAAAAGCTTCTCCGCTCACATTAGGAGAACCTCATCGTATCTACAACAAAGGTGAAGTCATGAGCTCCCCTCTCCCCGAAAAATGGTCGACTACACTAATTCTCCCAGAAGATGAAACCTACGCACACCGCAGCCGCCGCGTACAATCCCTCTGGGGCTTGGATATATGTCTCGAACCGTGCCGAGCAAGTACCGTTAAGTAGGGCGCTGGAGTTCTTCTCCCGCGGAAACTACCTGTACTCGCTAGACGGAGACCCGTTGGTTCCTTTCGCCATGAGGAACGAGGCCGGTGAGCTCGGGGATGCAGCGCCTCTCCTTATCCTTAGTAACGACGTCAGCCATCCACCGTTTGACTCGACGGACGCGAACGCAGGCCCTCACTATGTAGACCATTGGAGATCTATGGATGATTATGCACATGCCCGTCACGTGCAGGAGATCGAGGATCATGACAAGGAGGCAAAGGCCCGTAGCGAGGATGACGAGGAGAAACAGAGGAAGGAACTCATCAAGGCAAACACCTTCAAGGGTTCGTCGAGATACGGACGTCCTCAAGAGACCATGGTCAAAATTGGCGGACCCAAGCTACGAAAGCTGCAACCGGGGAAGAAGCATCGAAAGGGTACTTACCAGGGAAATCCTTCTATGGGCGCCGTACTGGCGCAAGCTCACCTTGATGCTGCCTACCAGGCTCAACAGCAGCCGCAGGTACGTTCTCGTGGAGATCACAGCTCTGGAACAAGATCTGATCTTTCACAGCATACTCAAGGTCTAACTTTCACTGATCCTAACGTTTCTGCTGTCTCCACTCAGCCTTCGCAGCCTGTGTTCCTACAGCAGAATCCTGCAGTCGGCCACAGTCTCTACGCTCACACTTCCCCGGTTCACAGCTGGCACGCTCTCTCGCAACAACTCCAACCGATGTACGGTTCCCAGCAACAATACTCCGTATACCCGAGTCAGCAGGGGTCGTATATGGCTCCGGCCGTGGGAAACCCCCAGACATTATACAGCGGTCAGCAGACGTCTCACGCCTATGGTGTACAGATGATTGGTCTCCATGGTCATCAAGTACAGCAGAGTAACAATCTCCCCGCACCCACCACTGCTGCTTCGATCAACCAATCTGTGTCGGTCCCTTCGACGCATCACAGGATCGTGAGTTACTCTTCGTCCTCTTCATCTTCGCTCAATCCGACGAGCCCGGCCTTTCTTCCGGCTGCTCAGGGCCATCCCACGGAACAGCGCCAGCGGTACCATCCCCAACAGTACCCTTCCCAGCAGTACCAACCATTTGATCATGTAGCTTCGCCTCCCATTGGTATGGGACATGGTCCTGGTCCTTCCATCGCTAATCCTCCGGAGACATTCTTGCAACGTGATGACCAGCAGCGAATCTTCTCGCCCGTTGTCGCGGTTCCTGTGGGTGCGGTTGTTCCTGGACCCTCCGGATACTACAATGGTGGTCAGAATGGCGACTTTTCGTTGGGCTATCAGATGCAGGGTATGCAGCAGGAGGACATGCAGCAGCAGCAGATCTCCTATGCTGCCGCGCCGTTCGCTGGACCAAACCTCGGTTTCCCTCTGCAGGAACCTTCCTTCATGGCCTTTCAGCAGGCCGCTCAGCCAGCTCTTCAGCACCCTCCTGTGCAGCAAGCGGCTCCAATGCCCTTTCAGCAGACACTCCAGTCGCCTTTCCACTCACCTATCCAACAGCGCTCTGATCCCTATGGCTTCACCATGACAGCCCCTCCAACCACCAGCAACAGGCGCAACTACAGCGGTCGTGGGGCTCGCCAGCGGCACCGAGATTCCAGACAGCAGCAACTGAATCAGGTTTCCACACGTAACCAGCAATCTTTCTCCTTCCTAAATGATGGCCATTACGGCAACATCGGCGAGTCTCGAGGTCATGGACTCGGAACTCGCGAGCCGCCTGGCCACCAGCGCGTTGCCAGCGGTGCTAGTGGCACTGCATATGCGATCGGTGGCCGTATCGTTCCGGGAGGGCCTGCTGTACCACTGCAGAGTCTGGGTGCCGTGGAAAGGGCTCTAAGTACCGAGCAAAATATGCGCGTGGAACAGGAAAAGATGCTCGCAAAGGGATTTTTCAATGGCTAGGCTTTTTTTGTCGGCGGTCAAGACGTAGATACTTTGATTCCGCGCTTTATCAACAGCATGGTACACTGGCAAGCTTTGAGATTCCTACCCGAGTAATTACTTCGGCTCGATCAATGCTAGCTAGCGAATCGTATAAATATCATCGATCAGGCTTTATAGTCTCGTTTGCACTTCCCATGGGCACCTGGCTGCCTTGCTCGTGACAATCAATGGTTTCCTAGTGGCTTTCTCCCTATGAACGACGATGTTTCTGCCCCTTCAAATAGTAGCTTGGATTAGCTTAGAGGTTTTCTTTTGGGTGCTTTCTTGGGTAGCTCGTTGCGTTTGATGGCATCCCAAAGTCTTCCCCTATAATTCCTTCTTCACTAATAGTGACTCTGCTTGATTCGTTTGGGTGGCGTCTGTAATTATTTCTGACTGCACCTTGCTGTAATTAATCAACCCCAGTTATAGGGGGGCCTAACCTTGCCATTCAGCCATCAGCAGTGCAAACTTACTTTGACATCTCTAGTATAGAGAGCGTGGTGTTGACTGCTACTTACTAAGTCATTCTCCATTTGCTATACTCACGTCGGATGTCAAGTTGTTGTAGCTTTCTTAGTAACGCGGGAAGTGTCAAGGCGGATCCAACTTAATATGTCTAGGCCGAAAGGCGTAATCCTATATACCATAACCATTCCAACTTACTTCGACTATAAAGTCTAGCTACCACAGATTTAACCGACAAGAAGGACAAGAAGAGGAAGGAGGACATTCGCCAATACATCCAAGGGTTCCTCCAGATATGGTAGACCGCAGGCGACGATGGTCAGAAACGCGGCGCGCAAAGCTTGGAGACACCAGCGAGGGAAGAACGGGGCCCCCCAAGAAAGTGCTTGCGTAAGCGTAACTTGGCGCTTCTCGGCAGAGTTCTGAGCAGCGACAGGTAATTTCCAGGTTCTGGTGAAGTCCGCGGCTTTTCCATGAAAGAAGATCCAAATTTGTTCATCACCCACCTCATATACCTTCCCACCTGCGCAACGTTGGCGCCCCCATCCATCACACTCCACTCCAATGCAGTAGAACGCGTACCTTGCGATGGGTGCGCTTCACGGTTTCTCCGCCTCGCCGCAACAAGTCGATCCCGGTTACGCCCAGCAGCAATTCTTACAACCTACGTACGCGTACGGCCAGCAACTTGGATACTTCCAGGCATCCCCTCAGCAGCAGTTATCGTTCTATCAAACTTCTCAAGCGCCTCAAATGGTCCCCGTTCCAGTCGGCCTGCAGATGATCTATATTGGGCCCCATCCTTCCCACTCGCAACAGATGCTGCGATCCTCGGCGGGCGGCCCTGTCCCCTTCACCGATGGGTCCACGATCGAAGAAAGCGCCCGCGGCCTTCCCACGCATAACTCGGTCATCGGCAACTCCTACTCGTCCTCTCTCAATCCGACGAGGCCTGAGTTCGTCCCCGGTGTGAAGTACGAGCATGTGGAGTCATATCAGCCCGGCGCCATATATCAGCACTACGGAGAAGCGGGACCTTCCACGAAGTATGTCCCCAGTCCATCCGTCTTTCCTGATCTGCAGGGTACCTTCCTTCAAGGCGTACAGCAGCAGCATCTCCCGGCGGTTACTATCGACCATTCGGCGTTCACCTACGGTCCTGTCCGCCAGCAGCAGGCACCCTACGCCCTTGACAGCGCCTTCACTGCTTCGCACGGATTGCATAGTACTAGCTTCACTGCCCAGCCGACCAGCTTTACCGCTCCGTCCTCCAACAACGTCAAGTACCGTAAACGCAACACCAGCGGTCGCGGGGCACGCCAGCGCCGTCAGCAATCCAGGCAGATCGATCAGCTGGCGGCGGCGGCCGCCGCCGCCGCCGCCCCCAACCTTCCGTTTCCCTCAAACTTCGGTGGTCAGTACGGCGCTATCGATCATTCTCTTCCAGTTGGTACGCGCGAGCGGTACGGGCATCAGCACGTATCCAGCAGCGGAAGCGGGACTGCGTACTCTACAGGTGGTAGCATGATCCGTGGTGGGCCGGTTAAGCCGGTTCAGGCTCTGGGTCCCGTTCAGCGCGTTCTCCGTACGGAGAAGATTATGCTCGCAGAAGAACGGAAGTTGATGGAAAAACGGCTGTTTGGAGGCTAGTTGGCTGGCTGACTGGCTGACCAAGGTACGTTCTTATCCCAAACCGCGATCTCTTCCAGACAGCACGTTACACTGATGAGCTCTTAGACTCCTTCTTCGCACCGCTGTATGGCCGTACTAGTGAGAGCTTAGCAATTGCTTGAGCATCTCGTATCTGCCGCTGACCTACCATCTGGTGCTTTGGCCTGAGGTACCTCCGTCAACTGTTGACGTACTAGACCCTCTCTCGACGGCATGCGTACCAACAGCATTTTTGCTCATACAGACGGCGTAGTTCTCTGATAAGGATCCTGGCTGCGTTCCTCAGCAAATTGGGCGCTTTCCTAGCAGCGCTTTGCAGCATCGTTGGTGGGGAATTGGCATGATTGGACCATCTCTCCGGAACTTGCGCGATACGGCCCAAACTGTTCAGTCTATTTGAGCTGTCACCTTATTGTCCATGTTGGGCACATTCGAAGTGACGGATGCGCGAGGTCCAGGGCTCCGCTAGCGGTCAGTGGAATCTGACACGTGACAGAGCCTGCCCCGTTTGTTTGTGCTGCTCCAAAGTTCCAAGTTGTCCAAGTTTTCTGCCTAAGGCTGACGAAGATCTTTCCAGAACTCTCCGCCCTTCCCACCTCTTCCGCCCAGTCTTCATTCTCCACTCTTCCACGCTTTTTGCTCTCGCCAGTCTCTTCCTTACCCATCATCCGTCCATTTAGTGTCTCTCTCGTCAGCGTTACCGCATCTGCCGAGGTCGTCGCAAAGATCTCCACGACTTCGAAGAAGGCGTCGCGAGTACGACACGGGTTAAGTAATGGCCCTCCTTCCTCTCTCTCCAAAAGGAGTGACAGACAGACTACACTGATCTCTCCAGGCTATGTCTTCCGGCGCGAGTCCCACGGGGGCCTCTGTGCCCAATCCTACTGGCCAGTTCGTCTACGTTTCTAACCACCCAGAACAAGTCCCCGTCAGCTTGGCCCTTAGTCTCTTTGCCCGCGGCAATTACCTCTATTCATTATCTGGAGAAAACCTGGTACCGTTCTCCATGCGGGGGGAGGCAGGCGAGGTTGCAGATGCGGCGCCTTTGCTCATACTGAGCAATGATGTCGACCACCCTTCCTTCGAATCCGCCGAAGCAAATACAGGTCCCTTCCATGTGAATCACTGGAAGACGGAGGATGACCTGATACACGCGCGTCGAGTGAAAGCGATCGAAGAGCACGACGCTGAAGTCAAGGCTCGGACCGAGAACGACAAGGAGGAGAAGGAGAGAAAAGAGACTCTGAAGGCCAATACATTCAAGGGCTCTTCCAGATATGGAAGATCTAAGGAGACATTGAGTAGCGACGGCGCCCCCAGAGGATCTAAGCGTCGCCGTGGCAAAAAGACTCGGGACTGGCACGTCGCTTCCCAGGGCCCTCCCTCTATTGGCGCCGTACTGGCTCAGGCACACATTGATTCTTCTCGGCCGATCTCCCAGCAGCCGCATGTAAGTTCTGGTGATTTTCACGGGTTCTGAACAAGTTCTGACTTCTCTCACCAGCGCCAGCACCAACCCTTCGTCGATCCTCACGTTCCCCATGTCATCGCCGCTCAGCATCAACAGCCAGTTTTCGAGCAGTACAGTCCTACCCCGACAACATTCTACACTTCTTACGTACCTTCGCAACATTTCCAGTCGACATACGGCCCTCCAGGCCTGGTTCAACAGGAGACGCTTTTGCCTGCAAATCAGCCGCAGCAGTACTCGCCCGTCGTGGCGCTGGGACAAAACACCTCGGGAGACTACAGTGGCGCGGAGGCTGGTGGCAATTCGTTCTCCTATCAGACGCAGGTGATACAGCCACAGAGTATGCAGCCTCAGATCATCCCCGCAGCGCCTTTCGTTGGATCAGGTTTCGGCTACAACTTCTCCCACTCGTTCGAACAACCGCCTCCCCAGACGTCCCTGCCCTTTCAGCAATCATCCCAACATCCATTCGGTCCGCTCTTGCAGTCTGCCAATCAGCATTTACCGCCAGCCTTAGATTCTCCCTCCAAGTCGCCTCCTCAAGGCTTCGGTATCCTCATGGCCACACCTCCCGCCATCGAGGGCGGCCACCAACACCGGCTCAACAAGAGCAGCCATGGAGCACACCAGCACCGCCAGGAATCCCGACAGCAACGACACCTCGCCGCTAGCAACCAGCCGTTCTTCTCTTTCCCGTACGGTGGCCAGTACGGTGCCATCGGTCAGTCTCCTGGTAGAACTCTCCAGGGCTTGAGTCCCGAGGAGCGAGCCCTCCGCACGGAGAAGAGCATGCGTACAGAGGAAAAGAAGATGCTAGAGAAGAGGTTGTTCAAAGGCTAGTTTCTTGAGCTCTGAGGTAAGTACATTTCTATTCTCGCTTTTGCTGACAGCATGCTACACTGATCTCCTCTTAGCTATTCTATTCCTTGCATGACATTGGTTGGTGCACTGGGCTCTAGGGCAGTCAGCTGGTTAGCTCCATAATCTTAAAATAGAAGACTGAATTACTTCATCTCTGCGTCTATTTGGCATTCTTTGTGAATCTCCCGTAGTGCTTGTGTCTGAGGTCTGGTCAGTCTACTCGTAGCTGAACGATCTCCAACTTCTTGATTATTACGCCCTGTAGAGTCACTCTGACGCCCTTACCGTAGAGAGCGTATTGCTGACTCCTAATCTGCTTTTCAGACTGACTTTTCTAACTGGGAATGTCAAACTACAGCTTTTTTTGAACCGCGTGAAGGCGTGGTATAATTCACTCGGAAAGTTTCTCAAATAGAGAGAATATATCCGACCTTCTACGGATTGATCTACTAGCTAGGTTTAGGTTACAAGCTAATCATCTCTTAGTAATGTCTTCGTGATATATAACGATATTCATCTGACTTACTTTATCTACATACAACACGTACTACTAATCAACCGGGCCTCGTAATGTATTATCTTGATTAGTAGCTAGCATCTTAATTATTATATCATACGCACTCCTGATCCCTCTTAACAAAGAATGTATCATGATCTCCACTAGAAGTCGACTGGCGATTTCGTGCATGCGACGCACGGCGAAGAAAAATCAAAATAACACGTTCGTCGAATCTTCCAAACATGGGAGACTGAGGGAGCTGATTGCTGAGAGTGGCGCAACGGAAGTGCTCAAGACCATCTGTGATGAGAAAAAGAGACAGCAGCAAGGCGCATGGAAGAAGCGCGGGTGGACGCATACGGTGGCGCAACTCAGCAGCTCACTGGTAGGGACCAGCCACAGGTAATTTCCGGTAAATTCTACGTCTTTAGAAACAAGATCTAACTTCTCGCCTTAGCATATGGCGTCTTACCTTCCCAACTCTACCGCCCCTCATCCTTCGCAGATCGTTTTGCTGCACCGAGAACCTCTCGCAACCTACACCATGGAGCTTCCGATGGGTCCGCACCCTGGCGCCTACACGCAGCTACAGCGCGATCAGCATAGCTATGGCCAGCATCAAATGGTTCAACCTGCGTACACTCATGACCAGCAATGCCGATACTTCCAGCCGACCTACGACCAACAGCAGTTGTACCGGCACATGACTCCTCAAGCCGTCTACATAGCTTCCGCCGGAGCGGGCCCCCAGACGACATATGGCGAGCCTCAGCCATCCCAGACGCTGCAAAGTGCGGCGGGAACTCCTGCTCCGTTCCTCCACGCTCCTGCGCCTGAGGGAAACACCAGCGTCTTCTCCACGCGGCCCCGGGACGTAAGCGCCTCATCTTCTTCTTCGTCGCTTGATCCGACAAGCCCAGTCTTCATCCCCAATTCTCAGGGTCATACCGCGGAGCCACACCAGAAATTTCCCCGGTACCAATCTCAGCCGCTCCATGGAGCTTCGTCGTCGATGGCGATGGGAATCGGATACGGTCCCGGGCCTTCCGTTCCTACCTATCAAGAGACCTTCTTCCATTCAGGCCAGCGACAGATGCAGATGAGCTATCCCGTCGTCGCGGAGCAACCGCCTGTTTGCTACAACATTCCCCAGGCTAGCGGGTACTCTTCTCCGTACCAGGTTCAAGGCATGCAGCAGATCTTCCCGGCCGCGCCCTTCGCGGACTCGGGTCTCGACTATCACTCCTCCCAGTCAATCCAGCCACATCTTTACCAGATGCCCTACCAGCAGGCGCCGTATATGGCACTCCAGCATACTTCTGTGCTCCAGCCAGTTCTGCCGCCATCCCAGCCAGACCAGCCTTGCGCCCATGGCTCCCTGATGACCGATCCGCCAGCCGATACCGCACACCACAGGCGCAACACCAGCGGTCGCGGGGCGCGTCGGCGTCGCCAGCGATCCAGGAAGATGAAGCAATTGGCCCCGCCCGCTTATAACCCGCAGACCTTCTCGTCCTCGTATGGCCAGTACGGCGCTGTAAGTGAGGCTTTCCGCTTTGGCACTCATGAGCCGTCCAGCCATTCGCGCGTCGCCAGCGAGGGTAATGAGACGGCCCTCTCCATTGGCGGCCGTATCGTGCCAGGCGGGTCGGCTACACCGTTGCAGACTCTGGGGCCAATTCAGCGTGCGCTCCGAACGGACGAGATTATGCGCGCGGAGGAGAGGAAATTGAACGAGAAGCGACTCTTCAAGTCCAATGGTTAGTCGCTCGTGGGTTCGAGGTAAGTCTTAATATCGTTCCGTGCTCCTGTCTACAGCATATTACACTGATTAGAGCTTTCTAGACATCTTTTGGCGCACGCTAAACTACGGGAATTCGAGAGACGAACATCTTTCGGAAAATCCTCGCCGGTCTTCTAACTTCTCCTGGGCTCCTTTACCCGGTAACTCTTTTCATCTGGCAGGACGCTTAGCTCTTTGGCAGCTAGTTTCTAGCCTCCTAATCCGTATCTGAGATTAAAGCCCCAATTGGTCTGAATATCTTGTGCATGTGCCGTGCGCTTAGATGAAGTCTTTCGCAATTGCCTTCTCCAAAGGCTAGTTAATTTGGTCATGTTAGCCGACCTTGTAGCCATCCGGAGTGGAGACTCAATTGGACACCTCTATGACAGAGAGAGTAAGTCGGATACCTACTCGCTGATCAGCTGACTTTATTACTTTTAGGACCCAGGAGACTGTATAGGGCTTTTTTCGAGACACGTCAAGATGAACTTCTAGCTTGCTTCGACTATGCAGTTTGGACATGTATCGTAAATCTAGTGAGCAAGATCTAGCGCTGATATTTCTTGTCGGCCGGATTGGCCATTCATGGGGTTACTTAGCATGTCGGCGATTGGCCAGATCTTCATAAATCACATCATACATGCACTCTTCAACAAAAGAAAGTCTCTTATACTCATCGAAACCTCCGGCCTCCCACCGCCACGCCCATGGTATCTTAACAAACCCCTCAGACAGTCTTCCTCTGCTGCATCTCATCCAACTCCTCAATCTCGTCCAGTAACCCACACGTCTCCGCCGGACTCGCAATCCAAGCCGTCGTGCACGCCAACCTAGCCTTGAAGTCATTCGATCCCGCCGACAGGAACTGGTCGCCGACGTGCAGGGTTTTGCTGCCATCGATACCGCCGAAGAAGCGCTGGCAGGCGAGGACGCCCCAGGACTTGTCGCCGATGTCGACGAAGACGTCATTGCCGCCTGAAGATATGGGGTGTTAGCAAGCACAAGCATACCCGCGACCGCAGCCACAAGCGGCCGCGAGCGGAAAAGAAAGGAAGCAAGAAGAAGTGGGTTTACCGTTGAACGCGCAAAACGGAAGCCGCCGTCCCACATGCGACATCTCTAGAATCTTCTGCGTAACCAACACGGTTTCCTCCAGCTGCTCTCTCGCGAACTTCTGTCCCTCAACCGGCACGATCCCAACAGCTCGTTCCTTGCGAACAATCTGTGCCGGAAGCCGCATATTCTTGACGCACTCGCTCAACGCGCCTTCAGCCACGTTGAGCAGCTCTGCGACATCCTCGTCTGTCCAAGACACCATTTCCTCGAGGAGCCACTGCTCGCGGGGGACGCTTCTCAGGGCATGGGAGCCATCTGCAGCGTAGCGGAAGAGGTAACTGCTCTCGCCGCCCATGACGATAAGGTTTTGTTTGAAGTTCGGGGGCAGATTGGAGGCTTGAATGGCATCGAGCAGTCCGTGCAAACGGTCGTAGTAGCGTCGTGCCTCGGTGTAGCCGGCAGCTGTCACGATACCGATCCTCGTGCCTTTGCGCATGAGGCCCAGGATTCGGGGAATGATTGGGTTGTCAGGGTGCAGGGACTCGCCGTCGTCGTAGAGAGTAACGTCGCCGTCGAATGTGACGAGGTCGATGGGGCCACCGCGGACGAGCGACATTATCTGTGCTGTGTTCATAATGAGGCGAATGTCGTTGAAGGAGGGGGCGACGAAGCGGCGGTGGGAGATGAAGCGGCGAGAGTCTTGCCAGACGAAGGCGTCGTGCAGGAGGAGGGGCGTGAAGAACTTGGAGACGGCGGGGACGAGGAGTTTGAGTTTGGAATGGCTCTCATCTGAGTTCTTTTGGTGGGCGACTGAGACGGTGTTAGTAGACATCGATGCTGCTTAGAATGGGGCGAGCCGGACTATGATCGTTTACAAGCTCCTCCACGTCGCGCATGATTTCGGCGTATCTTCTATGAGCTACGGCGGCCATCTGCTCTGTGCTTTCGCGATGGGGCTCGAAAACTGCGGTCGGCTCGGAGCACAGCACGAACGGCACGGCCATGAGGCCCTATGATAGTTCAGCGAGGGTGTCCACTGTCACGTGTGGTGTCTGAGACGGGATAATGCAGCGTACTTTGATCCATTCTATCTAGATGTCAGATTAGCCTTTTGGCTGCCTCTCTCCCAATGTTCTCGAAAGCATATACATACCAATTGATCACGTCGATGAGTCTATAAAGGCCTAAATCAGTAACGCATCGGCAAGGCGGGGGCGGATGTGTGCTAATAATCGCACCTTGAGTGCATCTGCGTCAAGTCAGTCTTCTTCGCACCAGAGCTTCATGAACAGATACATACATTCGACTCTGTATCTGGTGGTCATGGTGAGTGGTAGTAGCTGGAATAGTGGCGATGGCTTGTCGTTGGTTGCTCAGGTGTCAAGTCCGGGGTAGCAGGCCCTGGCGTAGCCCTAATCGCCGGTTAGATCCGGCGCTAAGATTGCGTCGTCTCGTCTCGTTCCTGAACCATCAACCACCGAACCTCAAACCCAAACCGACATTGATCCTGTTCTTCACCATGACCCTTTGTCCCCAGCATCCGGCAACAACACCATGAGCGCGTCGCAAACCACCACCACTGCCAACGGAGTGGGCGCCACGCCAATTGCGCTCCACCCGTGGCCCGCCGACAGCGCGAACGATGAGAAGCTTGTCGACAAGCTCGCGCGCATATCCGCCCAGAACGGCCAGTTCAGGCATGTCACCGAGGACAGTCTGCTGAAACGGATTACGGATGAGGCGGCCGGTATTTCGCGCGACGATAATGGAGACGAGTCGGAAGACGGGGACAGCTTGGACAAGCGGAAGGAGCACATTCGCAAGTCGAAGGGGGAGATGTTCAAGCACATCAAGTCTGTCTCGGCTCCCGTATCTCGCGGGAACGTGATTTACTGACATATTTGTGAAGTGATGCCCAGCAAAGCGTGCTGTACATCAAAGACTTTCTCTCCCTGCTCCTGTCAGGCAGCTCTCAACGAGCGGCGCAGACTCTGTCGCAGGCAGTGCGCGAGAGCGGCGTACCTCAAGGTTCGGTCGCGTTCGATAAATGGCCTTTCAAGCCACCCACCGAGTCACAGCAGAAGCAACGAGACCTTGCGGCAAAAGGCTGGCGAATGGAGGGCCTCAAAGCGTCTATGGACTCGTTACTGAATGCGAGCGTCAAGCTCAACAACGAAGTGCGCAGGGAGACGAAGTACTGGGATCAGATTCTGAAGATCGCGGACAAGGGCTGGTCGGTCAGACGCACTCGTGAGCCAGGTACTCTGGGTGTGCAATTCGGGTTCGCGGAGAGCGGCGCCTTGTTCGAGAAGCGAGGCTTTGCGCCGCTTCGATCAAACGAAGAGGGCAACATTATGCTGGATCCCCGCCTTGTGCGGCGCCCACAGTGCGTCCGAGTGCGCATATCACAAAACGGAAAGATACTCGGCTCGTCGAGGCAAGCCGAACTGTCGACAGACTCGGCCAAGGAGCGAGAGCTCGAGGACCTCATTATGCGGGCCCGGGACTCATTGTTCGAAGAGGAACTGTTCCACGAGATGACTCTGGAGTCGCGACAACTACTCTCATACAATGTCCGCTTCCGAGACCATGTAATCGTGCTTCCAATCGACGCGGCCAAATCATCCTCACTCAACATACAAAGCCAACGGCAAGTCCTAATCGACTTGGTACCTCTGGACGAGCTCGACGAGGAATCAGACGGACATTCCGAGGACTCGTTCGCAAGAAACATTCTCCTAGGCCTGCGCCTACTCCTTACCCACGCCCACAGTCAAAAACTCCTCCGCCGCTCCCAAAGTCCACCAGTACTCACAGACCGACCGTCACCAACACCAACAACACCCATCATCCGCACCCTCCTCACCCACCTCAACCACCACGTCTCCATCTCCTCCCTCCGCACCTACTTCCACGACCACCGGCTTGCCCTCTCCAAAGCCGGCCTGAACCTCTCCTACACCTTCGCCGCCTCCCCCGCCCTCGCAAGCCTCTCCCGCACCATCCAGTCCTCGCTCTCCACCTCTCCCTCCTCATCTACCATTACCCCCCTCCTCAACACCCTCCTACAAACCCTGACCCTCCCCCTCACAACAAAAACCACCTTCACCCTCACCACCCCACACTCCCCCATAACTCTCACCACCACAACCGCCCTCGCCCCACCAACCCACGGCACAGAAACCACAATCCGCATCCCCCGCCCCCTCGCCGGCGTCGTCTTCCCCGACGACGAGGCGGAGAGGGAGCTCGTGTTCACGAGCGTGGCGGAGGTGACGGGGTATCTGGATCATGTTATTGGGCTGGATTTGGCACATAACGTCGCTATGGGGGTTGCGGCTGCGGCGGCGGGGAAGGAGGGGAAGGAGGCGGGGAGCGGAAAAGTGAGGTGGATTTGGGAGGCGCAGGAGCGGAGGGCGGAGTTGGTGCGTGTGGCGGTGCAGGCAACGGCTGATTATGTTGATGAGGAACGTCAGGATGGACAAGGTGGCAGTAGCAACGAGAGGGACGAGAAGGATTCAGACAGTACGACAAGCGTGACGATAGATCTTGCGGCGTCGGGGAGGTTGAGTGTCACGGGTTGGGGTGCTGGCGGGGCGGTGGAGAAGGAGAGGGTTGAGTGGAGAGCGGAGAGCGGAGCGGGCGGGGGGATGGAGAAGTTTGAGGAAGTTATGGGGAGAATGATTGGGGTTGGGGAGTAAGTGAGTCTAGTAAGTGGCGAGAAGGTCTGGGTAAGGTCTTACATTTCCATCCATCCCACTTCCAACTAAAGGGAAATAGCTCTCAGAAAGGGGTATCTTTACTGGGACGGGAACAAGAGCGATTGGGCAGCGTGTTGCTCTCTGTCACTACCAGACGTCGATGGAAGTGGGAATGCTGTAGCTCAGTCGCTCATGTGTTCTTGAATAGCTCGGTCAGTGTTCTTAGACTACTATTCGGTACTTTGCTGGATAGCGTAATACAATGAGTCGGACAGCATCATGGATTGTGCCGCACCCTAATCATTACGGAGCATGTGAGGCTTTCGTCTTTCGACAATACTAGTTTCTCTCTTGGCACAACTTGACTGCGACATGCAGCGGAGAAACACTAAGTCTTTGATCTTGTCTAGACGAAATCGGTGTTGGACTGTTTTTTTGCAAGACAATACTTTTGTCTCAGCCTGTTTCCTCAGACAAACCTCGCTAATAACAAGCACGCTACTCGATGAAGGTGCAGTATTTCATATCTATCCTTTCTACATCGGTCTTCTATATGCTGATATAGCGAGTATACTATCCCCGGATAATCGAACAGCGCCAAATTCAGGCCGTGCGTCCACTCTGGAACTCCCGTCAGGTATGTATACCTTCTAGGACCTGAACTTACAGTTCACTGTTGGTGCCCTGCTGGACAAGGGTGATCACGCACTTGCCAACATTGCGGACGTCAACAAGGAGATGAGGACTAAAGTTCCGAGGCGAGTGTCCGCCCAGGAACCAAAGGTTAGCGTCCTGATAAGCGATTATTGTGATCGGTACAAAGGTTTGCAGGGAGAGGCTCGCCAGTGGTCGCGCTTGAAGTTGAGTCGTTCAAGGTGGAGCTCAAATTTATGGTCACAGTAGTGTGAGAGAGATATGTCGTTGGTCAACGGATACGAGATATGACATTGGGTAGAGACTGAAGTTCTGTACGAAAGAAATATCGGCATATCGAGACTTGAAAGCTAGTAAACTGTTCCTAGAGCATTATCAAACCTTCTCATCACATCTTTCCAACTAAATGGTGCCTCGTCAATGGTCTTTACCCTGATGAACGTCCAAATTGATCCAAGACACCGTCTCCCACCCTAAACCAAGCGCACAGTCCGCGTAGTCGCTGCTTCCTCAAACGCCTTAATTTTCTCGATATCCGCGATCCCAACGCGTCTATATTCCCCTTCTCCGCTCGCACTTGAAGTAGTACGCTCGCAGATGAGACAGAGCAAGCTTGGCGGTTTCCCCTGCGGCCAGCGAGGAAGGCCATATCCAGTGTGTCGATCGCCGTGCGCGAGTCGCGCGACACGGACGAGCCACAGCTGTTTAAATGATGATTCTGTTGAGGGATTAGATATCTGCGGTTTGATATGGTGGTGAATTATTTAACTGACCATCCGATTTGAAATTGCTCTTAGAGACGTCAAAATGGGCTCCTCCACCTCGACTAAAAGGACTGTTTACCATGGCATCAGAGTGTTCTGCAACCTCTGTACGGATTAACAGCGTCGCCCTCCAAAAGCTGCGTGCGGCATCGGTCTCCGATGAGATATCGACAAGTTCAAAAGCAGGCGAGAGCTTATCATTCAATGAGTGGATCTCTCTCCCATAGAGTACCGGTCTGCCAGCTGATACCCAGCTCCAGGATGGAACCTCGGGTTGAGGACTTGGCCATGATTCCTTGGCTCTTTGGTCGGGGTGCCAGAGAAGACTGTGTGCAAGAAACTGGCCCGTCCACATACCCGCGACGAAAGTGCCTCCGAAAGCCTTCTCAAGTGAGGTGCAGATTCCGTCCAAAGCCATCAATCTGTCGGATTCATACGTGAAAGATCGCCTTGTGTAATCGCCGACCCAACCTGCCCAATTGCGGAATATTTCAAAGATTGAGCCACGGAAGACGTAGTCCTGGTCTGTGTTCAGTCGTAATGCATTCCTGAAGCGCAGCTCCGCTTGTGTTGTGAAAAGACCAGTTCGCGTACCTCGACGCAATACTTTTCTACTGTTCGAGATACCCTTCTGGTAACAGCTCCAGATACTATCGTGGAGCATGACGTGGATTTTCCGCGCCGAAAGGAGATTCTCCTGCAAGCACCAACCCCGAGAACTTAGAGGCCGAGACTCATCGCTGTTCCAGTAAGGACTTTTGGACTGGGACTGGTTGGGTGGCGGGTTAGGGATGACCTGAGGGATCTGATCTGATACCTGAAAGAGGCCTTCTGAGGAGTCCTGTGCGTTCTCCGCGGCTATGGTCAGCATGGCGCCGCTGTAGATTTGGGACATCTTGGCGGCTTCCACTGCCCAGTCCGCAGGCGAATCTTGGAGGATGCATAACGCGTCAACCCACAGGTAATGGATGCCGATGTTTCGTAGAAGGAGGATGGCCTCTTTGATGGTCTTTGAAAATTCATCCAGCGGGATTGCGGTAGTTCTGGCAGACAGATTCTTAGTCGTGGTCGTGCATGTATTGCTACTGCCCCAGCAATAGGAAAGTGCGCAATACGGCGCATTTTCGCCATCTTTGGATAAGTGAAGAAGGGGCTCTAGTGTCGTTTGTCCAATGTCAAGTACTCTTGTGGGAAGTTGAGACCACTGGCTGCCGTTGCGAACGCAGTCAAAGTGCTCTGTCAGACATGTGTACAGTTCTCTTTTGACAAATAAAGATGTGTCATTCATCCGCGTTGCAGTATTCCAATCATGTTCCGCGCTCCATTGCAAGGCTAAGTCCGAGAGATTGGCTTCTTCGCTGAGGCCGGCGATGAACTCGACGTGTGCGGGATTAAGGATATCAATCTGTACATCATGGGTTAAGTCTAAATGAAAATTGCTGAGACTGTTTATGAGGCAGCCCAGGTTCTTTAAGTCCGGTGTCCACGTGTCCGGCATCTCTGCAATGGCTCGAGCCATAACGTGATCATCTCGCAGTAAGGCCTGGTATAAAATGCAGCGAGCAGTAGATGACGTCCTATCCATCGCCGCGCCGTGACGCAGAAGCTCGCGTATCATATTGATGTCATTCTGCCCAAGTGCAATATCTAAAGGCTTCTCTCCGTCCTGGTCAATCGAGTCGGGCGTGGCGCCATGTTCCAATAGCACTCGGGCAACTTCAGCATTACCGCTACAGGCTGCTCTGTGCAGGGGTGTTGCCAAACCTCTGGTAACTGAACCCGCGTTCCATTTCGTCTTCTTTGTGCACTGCACGTTCAGATCCGCGCCCCACTCTATGAGCAGCTCAGCCGCAACTGCAGATTCGGTACCAGCTACTTGATGTAAAGCAGTGTCCTCTAGCGAGTTGTCGAGATAGATACCAGGTCCAGCATCAGCAATCTGGTGCAGAGCAGTCCGGTTTAGCGAATTCTTGGCGTTTGCTTCTGCACCAGATCCCAGTAACATCCGCGCGAGTCTCAGATCGGAGAGTGTGATGGCTGCGTGAAGAGGCATACCGGCGAATCTTTCGCCCACCGGACTCTGTTTGCCTACCATGCAACCAGATGGGCGCATGTGGTTGACATCGGTATCCCATGCTTCATTCGGATTCGCGCCATCCTTTAGCAGTTGCTGAAGTTTTGGTAGATCTCCTGCTTCGATAGCTTGCCTCGTTTCACCGCCAGCTAGACGATTATTGCTCCCCCAGATAGTTCTCCGGGATATTTGCGCCGACGCATGACTGCCGCTCGATAGCTTTTTCTTCCTATCCGACATGAAGCAGATAGAACCGTATACTCTTTTCTGCAGCGCAAGAGGGTGATGATGATTGTCAAGGGAAATTGGATGGGCACAATGACAGTGCTACGGCAAGACTGGACAAGAGAAGTCGATGGAGGAGAACAATAATAAAAGGTGGAAGTGAGGCTGAACTTGAATAGTCACACCTCATCTTAGGCAACAGCCAGACGTCGGCTGGACGATAGTCCGGGCAGGTCATTCAGCTCCACCTGACAAAGCGACGAGTTTGCCTTTTTCCCATTGGAGATCATTTGCTATTCCTTCGTCGAGCCATCGGATTGTGATCCTGCGCGCCACTTCTGGCCATTTGGAGGCCATGATGTTGAGATGAAAGAAAGTTGATGATGGGGGTTGCGCGGAGACGATTCGTGTTCCAAGTTGAGGACTCGGAAACCGCCCCGGCGCGATCTCGCTAACGTTAGTAGGGGCTTCACTCAGGCTTACCCGGAGGGCTTTCTGGGACTACTCAGATTTGAACAATACCACTAACACGCTCCAAAAGGCAATCGAACTGGCAATGTTATTTGAACCGCATGGAATTGTTGCACCTATGTACAGTTTTTAGACCCTGATCCTTAATGAGGATTTGATCTCTTTCAAGTAACCGCTAGTATCCAAACTCTATTCTCAAATCAGACAACAATTACTCACGGGCAAACTTGCAACAATCACAGCTTCGCAACACCAGAATCTCGATCATCTAAAGTCCAGCTCAAAGAATGGCCATGTTTTTCGTCTAAAATCTCATGAAGAAAGTATATTGCTCTTGGTCAGTTACCAACACCCACACTCGCTGTTCAAATCACTCTCCTAGTACTTTCCATAAGCAGGCGATCAACGGGCAACAATCTTAATATATATACTTCTAGAACTTATACGAAGCCAATCAATAGTCTAGAGACTTTGAAACCGAACAAATACGCTCCCAATTCTCTTTCCTCAAGCTTTGCGCATGGCTTTTTGGTTCTTCTTACTTAGCTTTCGGGTGTCCATATCTCGATACGGAGTCAATTTTCCTCACTAATGTCTCTACCATCCTCCGCATGAGTAGATAAGGTGTCTTCAGGCCCAGCAGGAGAGGCATCGCTAAGGATTCAAGGCCCAAGACGGCCGGATTCTAGTTCCCTCTCGGATATTTCGGAGTTACAGAAGACCGTCGCCTCGAGATTCTGCATCTAAATTCTGTGTTATAAGACACCTGTTTCAGCGGTCAGTGAATATATCGGCAAGATTAAGAGTACTCCTGCTCTTAGTCACACCAGTGTCGATGTCGATTTCAGTAAACGACTACGTCCAGATGTCCTCCTACATCTGATGAAGAGATGATGGGAATGTTCGCTGAATGATTTTGAAGGCTCACAGAAGAATCTCAAACACTACAAGTTAAGGATGGGGCTGAACCCGGGAGTGGAGCTAGGCAGCTTCTACAACCGAACGTAATCCTTTCCCCTTTGTGTAGGCCTAGCCATCCAGTCCCATGAGGATCACATCTTCCTACTCGGGTAACAATATATTCCGTCGTGACGCCTAGGATCATTCTGACTAGGAACGGAAGAGCCTCGAAGGGGTCGAGGCTGCGCAGCCTGTCTGCAATGGCATGACCTCACAGAGGCAGAGACTCTTCCTCCAACGCCTCTCTCACTTCAGCAAGCTGCTATACCAGGCGACAAGGAATTTTTGGGGGATGGATTGTGGAAGTTCGAGTTCATGCCTGTCACTGAGGTTTACCTGCCGACATTGTTCAGATCAATCACCTTCGATTCTTTCATCCGAAACCCATTGTTAACAGGCGGCCACTCATAACATACGGCCGCTCTTAGTATAAAGCCATTGTCAGCATACAACCATTCTTAACATACGACCACTCTTAACAGACAGTCGTACTATAAGAACTTCCAAACTCTTCCCAGCCTCCAATCCTCCTACATCCCACCTCAGCATCCTTGCTTCGGCGCAGTCTTCCACCATGGGATCTCATAGTGGTAAAGACTACGTGTCACAGCAGGGCACTCCCGCACCCGATGATATCCCCGCCAGACTGCACGTCCTCAGCCTTCCCGAAGTCACTGGGATGATTCTCTCCCAGCTTCCAACGGCGACCGACCTCCGTTTTGCCGGCGAAACCTGCCGTTTCTTCCAGAACATCATCTCGACAGATCCGAGCATCCGGTCCCGGGTTCAGGCCGACCTTAATCCAGCAAACCGTCTTACAGTTCACATGTGGAATAACAGTACCAACAGTGGCCACGCTCACTTCCAGTACAACAGCATCCTCCGCGACGTCCTTACCAGACCAAGCTGGGGCGATTCCTTAGGCAACTTCACCACTGTTCGATACAACTTCGCAATGCGGCCCGCCGGCGGACTGCCTGGCATAACAGTGGAAACATTTCTCTGCGTCAACTGTTTCACCGGCAAGACCCAGGAATCCCGGGATGCCCTGGTTGCAGAACTCAACGCGGTCTCTCCATTCTGGAAGTCTAGACAGATCTCAAAGCCAGCCGCCAAAAGGATCACGGTGCTGTCGACGGGTTTCTCGAGAACCTACCGCAAGAATGATGGTCACACTATTGGAGACCTGGTCGACATCATCAGCTCTCGTCTGCGCATGATCACGGCATTCCCACCGCCAGGGTCTCCCAACCCGACCACCCCGCCGACACTCCAGGTGATTTTCATGGGGCCACTTGTCCTCGTCATGGCGTTCGACGACTGGCATCCTTATCTTCATGGGCGTTGGCAAATGCGCCACCAGGTGCGCTGGCTCTGAAAGCTGACGTGGAGTTGCAAACTGGTTGTCAGACATCTGGTGTTATTTCAATGGATCAGACAAGGTAAGTGTACAACCAAAATCTACTAGATCTTCCTCCCTAACGTCTCGCGGCTCCATAGGTGCAGCAGATAGACTAACTTTGACTTGTACCTCAGGGCTGCTTTGTATTACTAGATTGGTTTGGAAATCTTGGATCTCTAGGCCTACTGTTGTTAACTTTGGATTGATTGGATGTGGTTATTGTGTTGTCAACATGTACTAGCGCCATCTGTCTGGATTGATCCTTGTACTCTACAATTAGTTCCAGATTGAGGAACATTATCCATTTGTTTACCATAAATAAAAGAAAAAAATTAGAGATAATTAATCGATGGAAGAACTTTGATCCCCTACCTCTATATCCTACTCCGAGAAACGTGCCTTGCTATTGAAATCTCTTACTTATCAACTGCCTGTCTACATTGAGAGACCTAAAAATTATAGTATCTAGTCAGAATTAAGGGCGTCCTATAACGCCGGCGGGTTTTCCCTAGTTCGGTCTCTTCCAATACCCACACTAGTTCAGTGACAGTAACGAAGTGGTTCTATGGAAAAATAACTACTTACAGATGCTCACATCTCCCAATGAGCTGGTTCCAATCTATAAACACCAAGAAAACAGGCACATCAGCAACTACATTGGCATAGAAGCTCTTCCCCCCTATTACTCCCTTTACTTTCATCCGGTAGATAATACAGATAGGCGGCCACTTGTAATATATAACCACTCTTAGCATGCGCCTACTCTTAGCATACGGCTACTCTTCACAGCTAGCCACTCTTAACATATAGCCACTCTTAACAGACGCTGTAAGGAACCTCAAACTCTTCATATTTTCCATTCGTCTTACACCTTAGTTCTAATCGCTTGCTTCGGCCTACCACCACGCGAATGCGCAGCGAGAAGGAGTATGTTTTGCAGCATGCCACCGTCAAGGGTAAATCGCCTAACCCCAAGAAATATGAGAATTCGGAGGAACTGGTCGGCAAACCCCAGACCGGCCCCCTATTAATTTCCAACAACTACATGTTCTCGTTCGACCCGGATCAAGTGTCCCGCGGTACCCGGATCGACACCCTATCAGCCTCGAATGATGACGCGCGCTTATCAGACACCGAGGAGATTCCCCCGATGCATCACGCCCTCCTTCTTCCTGAGATCGGTGGCATGATTCTCGCGAACCTCCCAACAATTACAGACATCTACTTCGCTACAGAGGTGTGCACATACTTCGGACATGTTGTTGCTACGAACCGAAACATCTATCCCAGACTTCAGAAGCAGCTGCCAGAAGACTTTGTCAAGATCCGCATGTGGCTAGCCCCAGCGTCGGCTTTGTTTCATTCATCTACAACAGCATCCTCGTCGACATCTTGGCTTCGCCAGACTGGGACAGCTGGAACAAGGAGTGCAATAAGACCTTCGACTGGCATGACAACTCACCGCCCGTCCGGAGCAAAGAATCATTTCTGAGTGTGAACTGTCTGACTGCCAAGACTGCGGACACTCGGGACGCCCTCGTCTCCGTCCTCGAGGCCATCTCACCGTTCTGGCGCTCCCGACGACTCTCCGAACCTTCGACCAAGATGATCAAGTTGCTGCCGCGCCAGAACTTGCACGGCCCGGCCTACCTTCCCACGATCTACGATCATAGGGGTCTGACTATCGGAAACTTGGTGGACGTCATTGTGGAGGGTTTGGGCCTGATTACAGCATTTCCCCCGCCAGACCCTCTCGAGGAAGACGTTCCAAAGTTACAGGTCGTTTTCATGGGGCCCTGCATCCTCGTCATGGTCGGTCTGGCCGGTTACTCGCCGCGTCTTTATGGAGAGTGGCGGCGCGCAATGCGCCCGCATTTGCGTTGGGGTTAAGATAGTGTTTCTTCGATTGCCAGTTATACCATACCAATTTACTTGACAATATTTTCTACCCTCACATACCAGATCCTCCTTTTTGGCAGATTGTGTCTTTAGAGGTCGTGGCGGAGACATTTGCGTCCGCATGTGCGCTGTGGTAGTAGATGGAGCTGCTTTGTTGTCGCTTAACTTGGACGCGTAGTTGTAGCAAGGAGACTCTCTATTTCGTGATTTACTTCTTAAACTTGCCGTATCTCCAAACTCTCACTTAATAACTCCTCTTCCACATATGAAAGCCCAAATCATACGCCATCTAATCGCAATTCAGCTAGTCTTCTACGTGCAACGGCGGTGAATTTGCCTCAGATGGATTATTTCCAATACTGACACTGTTCCTGTGACAATAACGAGACGGTCCAAGAGAAAATCTTACATACAGATGCCCACGTCAGATACGCCCGCCATAGCTATACCATCATGATTCCTTCTTCATACGGATGCCTGATATTAATGAATCCATCCAAAACTCACCAAATCTCAATGCCTGCACCATCCTCTTACTCACTAACGTTCCTCCCCCTCCGTCCTTTGTACTTTCAACCAACAACCCTGAATCCTATGCCCATCCTCTATTCTCCTCTGTAACCTCCTCCTCCCAAGGTAGGTATGCGGTTTACCTAGCCAGTGATCCAGCAATGTTGAGGACGAGAGAAGCGCGCCTTCATGAAAGGGCGATTGATTGACTGGTCGCTGGTTACCGATCACTTTCCACCACTTAATGCAGGTAGTCAAGGGGTTACGTGCGGTGGTAGTATCATCGCATTGTACTCTCAGGTCTGGAATCCATAGTTCGATTCTTGCATCTCTCCCCTCCCTCTCAACAACCTAGCTCCCACATCCTCAGTCGCAGTTGCCCCAGTCCCCATCACAGCTTGAAATCCTCCCCCCTCCTCTCCCACACCCTCCCCGTCTTCCCCGGCGCCAACTCCGCAACCCTCTCCGCTAATTCTCCTTTTCTCTCCCTACTCCTCTCAGTGCACAGCTCGTACACAGTCGCAAGATTGAAGGTAACAGCTTGCAGCGCATCGCCTTTCTCCACTAACTTTTCCAGCGTCTCTCGAGATTCGGCGATGCGGCCGGTGTAGAGGAGGCAGACGGCTAGATTCTGGGCGATCATGGCGTCGCTAGGGTAGGTGGCATGGAGAGACTCCCAGGTTGCGAGTGCGGAGTCTAAGTCGCCGTCTGCCATTGCGATGAGGGCTTCGAGTGCGGCGGTTGGTGTAGTCTGGGGTTGATCATGGGGCTTTTCGTCGTCTTCGGGTGCGGTTTCGGTTTCAGATGTCGTCACTGCAAGTGGTTTGAGACACTCCCTCGCAGCATCGACGTCGCCAATCCTCAACCAAACCAACGCTTCCACGCTCCTCAATCTCGCGTCTTCCAATCCACCGTCCCCCTCACCCCTCCTCAATGAAGCCAAATGCCTCGCCGCACCCTCCCCCTCATCCATCTCCACCAACGCCGCCGCAACCCTAATGCCCACATCCCTCAACCTCGCCTTCCACATCTTCCGCTCCTCCGACCCCGGCGCCGCATGTACCATGGCGATCCTAGCCTCCCTCGCAAGTTCGTAGTACCCCATGACCCCCCTCCTCCAGTCGCCATATCCAAGACCCTGTAGTCGGACAGCCAGGACGCGCAATTCCCAGGGCACGATGTGCGCGCCTGATATTGGGTTTCTGTAGAAGGAGGAGGAGAGGTCGCCAAGGGCTTTTGCTTCTGCGGCGGCGAGGCCATGCAGGTTGAGGACGGTGAGGCAGGAGAGGCGGATGTGGAAGAGTTGGAAGATTGTGGGAGCGTCGGTGGAGGAGGTGCTGTTTGTGAGGAGATTTGCGGCGACGATGGCGGCGGGGCGGTAGTGGCCGGAGGCGAGGAGGGTGGGGAGGGGGGTACTGGGGGAGGGTTGATGCGGGGAGGCTTGGAAAGGGTGCGGGATTGTGGTTATGGGGAGTGGGTTGAAGATTGTGGGGGCGAGGAGGTGGGAGAGGTCTTTTGTGGGTTCGTCGATGGGATTGTGGTGGGATGATGTTGAGGGGGAGGGCGAGTGGATGGTGGGTCGGGGGGAGGGCCTGGGAGAGGTGGAGGGGCCGGGAGAGCGGGCGGGTGACGAGGTGCGGATGGCAAGGGGACTGCTGGAGTCAGTTGAAGCGGCAGTGGCGGTGATGCGGGAGCTTCACTCGTCTATAGAGGCACCGAGAGGGTCGAGGGGCCCTTTGGAGGCTCGCCTCGTGATGGCGACTGAGGTGTGGTTAGCAGTGGAGGAATGGACTTGCGGCTACAAGGTCCGTACTGCGACGGCGCTCATCACTTGAATTGTTGCGACCGTGGCTTCTCACTCTGCTGGGGACGCTCATGGTGGTTGAAGAGGGAGTGGGGTGTAGTGTGGGATGTGTATCGTGAGATTGTATGGTGTTGTAGCTCACGATGGGGAGCTGTGGTGGAGCTAAGCTCAGATGCAGGGATGATGTTGCAAGGGTTCAAGGCCGAAATCGGAATTGGAATGGCGGCCATTGGCCCGCCTCGGCAGATTCCTCGACGTGAACCTTTCGACCAAAACGTGAGAGTGACTCAGGCACAATCCACTCCACCACAAACAACTCATATTCCCCCCAATATCCCCTATACTGTCATTCACTCCTCTCCCCCCCCCATTTACACTGACACCCGCCACTTTACCGTCTCTGCTCGCCCACCGGGCATCACATCTCACAATGCTCCGAACACGGCAAGCCTCTGTTGCACGCCGCTGCATCGCCGCCACCCGCTCTTTTTCCACCACCTCCGCCCAAGCCGCTGTCTCTCCCTACCGCAGCGCTGCTCCAGCTGCCCCCGCGACTCAAAAGCCCGTCGTCAAGGAGACCGCGAGAAGACCGCAGAGCACCGCTGCCGCGCAAACGACTGAACGCGCCGTCCCCAGCCCGGCCTTCAACCGCGAGCCCACCAAGGTCCACGATGCGTACTCGCAGCGCGGCATGCGCGCGCCCGAGATGGACCACTCCTTTGTCGGCATGAAGGGTGGCGAGATCTTCCACGAGATGATGCTCAGACAGGGCGTCAAGCACGTCTGTATGGATTGAAACTCCTGCCCGATTTTTCGCACCGACTGCTGAACTGACCGTCTGCGCAGTCGGATACCCGGGAGGTGCCATTCTGCCCGTCTTCGACGCCATCTACAACTCTAAGCACTTTGACTTTATCCTGCCGAGACACGAGCAGGGCGCCGGCCACATGGCTGAGGGTTACGCCAGGGCTTCCGGAAAGCCTGGTGTTGTGCTCGTTACGTCTGGCCCGGGTGCTACCAACACGATTACTCCGATGATGGACGCCCTCATGGACGGTACGCCGCTCGTCGTCTTCTGTGGCCAGGTCCCAACCTCTGCGATTGGTTCCGACGCCTTCCAGGAGGCCGACATTATTGGCATCTCCCGCGCCTGCACCAAGTGGAACGTCATGGTCAAGAACATTGCCGAGCTCCCGAGACGCATCAACGAGGCATTTGAGATCGCGACGACTGGTCGTCCTGGTCCTGTCCTAGTTGACCTCCCCAAGGATGTCACCGGTGGCACCCTGACGAGGCCAATTCCCATCTCCAGCACTCTCCCTACCCACCCTAGCGCTGCTACCCTCGCCGCGAGGGAGCTCAGCCGGAAGCAGCTCGAAGGCTCCATCAAGCGCACCGCCGACCTGATCAACATCGCCAAGAAGCCCGTCATCTACGCCGGTCAGGGTATCGTCCAAGCCCCTGGCGGTCCAGAACTGCTCCGCCAGCTCGCAGACAAGGCCTGCATCCCGGTGACGACCACGCTCCAGGGTCTCGGTGGATTTGATGAATTCGACGAGAAGTCCCTGCACATGCTCGGCATGCACGGTTCCGCCTACGCCAACATGGCCATGCAGGAGGCCGACTTGATCCTCGCCCTCGGCGCGCGTTTCGACGACCGTATCACCGGCCACGTCGCCCGCTTCGCACCCGCCGCCAAGATTGCCGCTCAAGAAGGTCGCGGTGGTATCGTCCACTTTGAGATCATGCCCAAGAACATCAACAAGGTCGTGCAAGCCACCGAAGCCGTCGAGGGCGACGTCGGCACCAACCTCGCCCTTTTGATGCCCCACCTCAACGAAGTTAAGGAACGTCCCGAATGGTTCGGCCAGATCAACGATTGGAAAGAGCGCTTCCCTTGGGCCTACGAGAAGGAGGGACCGAACGGCTTGATCAAGCCCCAAACCATCATGACCACTCTCAACAAAGTTATCGCCCCCGTCCGCGACCGCACCGTCATCAGCACCGGTGTCGGCCAGCACCAAATGTGGGCTGCCCAGCACTACCGCTGGACGCACCCGCGCACAATGATCACCTCCGGTGGCGCTGGCACAATGGGTTACGGCCTCCCCGCCGCCATCGGCGCCAAGGTCGCCCGCCCCGAGGCCCTGGTCATCGACATCGACGGCGACGCTTCCTTCAGCATGACGCTGACCGAGCTCTCCACCGCGGCCGAGTTCAACATCGGTGTCAAGATCATCATCCTCAACAACGAGGAGCAGGGCATGGTCACGCAGTGGCAGTCTCTCTTCTACGACGACCGCTTCGCCCACACCCACCAGCGCAATGCCAACTTTGTTAAGCTGTCCGAGGCGATGGGCGTACAGGCCGATCGTGTTGTTAAGCCAAGTGAGCTCGAGGACAAGCTGAGGTGGTTGATCAACACGGATGGCCCGGCGCTTTTGGAGGTTGTCACCGATCAGAAGATTCCGGTTTTGCCGATGGTGCCTGGTGGAAGCGCGTTGCATGAGTTTTTGGTGTATGATGAGGGTATGTTGCTCACTTTCACCTGAGCTGTCTATGAGATGAATTGTGCTAACGATCAAACAGCGAAGGAAAAGGCCCGCAGAGAACAGACGAAGAAGCGCTCCGGGAGGTAAGAAGGGAAGAGAAGAAAAACAAGATAAAAAATTGAGTTGATCGAACCGAGCCTGGTGGACCACTGCCACTGAGTAGCGAGTTTCGAACCCCACATTACTACCACCTATCACATCACACACTTCATGCGCTGGCGTTCCGGGAATCGAACAACTATCTTTACGGATGATAATCTCTGGCCTTTTTGATCCCTTTCATCTGCTTTTTTATTGGTGGTCGGATCAGGCACGCCTGTCTTTGGTTGGCAAAATTCTCAAACAAAAGTCGTTTTTTCTCTATTATTATTATGCTCTTCTGGTGGCGAAACTCCTTGCATGGGCAGTGGGAGTAAGTATGGGACAGACATGGGAGGGAAGAAAGGACGTGCACTGGAAGGGAAGGGAAGACAAGCTCAGAGGTGAAATGAGAGACGAGAGTTTTTGATATCACCGCCCTTGCTCGTACCATTCACGGACTGCATTGTTGATGAACATTCAATAATAACTGACCACTAGCCACTAACCGTCCTTTAGTGAATGGACGCGTCCCACAAACATCACTATCTGGATCCCTGGTTACATACTGCCTCTGTCTGCCATAAGGCGGCGACAATTACTTACAATGCATTCATTTCGCCCTGTTACGATAAGGCAGCACAAATGTTCGCAGGAAGTATTTCTCAAGTAATCAAAGTCGACGTCCCATTACCTTATCAGACTTTATACACATGACAAGTCGAAGGTGAGATTGCTAATTGGCTAGCTAGATTTAAACGCTATTTTCCAGGGATACGGACTGAACATCTCACGTATGGAACCGATATACACAAACTGAAAGAATGAAAGGGCATAACAACAAAAATTTAAGTACATACTAACTCGAATTACATAACAAGGTAGATCAAAGACAGACCCAAAACAAAACACAACAAAACCGGCGTCCAACCCAGCAATGCCGCCACACGGTCACCGAGAGTGACAGGAACCCAGCGCACGTACGCCCGCATCGTGCTCTGGTACTCTCGATAAAGCCGCTGCTCCTCGAGAACCAGAATGCACATCAGCGGCCCCATGCATACAACCTGCAACCTCTTCACGCCACGCAGACGGTCCGGGAACCCAGCCTCCTCCACAAAGTCCAGGCCCCTCTCGACCAAACGCACAAAGTCACCGATCGTGACACCGTCCGCCTTGCAAACCTTCTCGAAGTGGACATTCTCGGAGAGAACGCACAGTTCAAGCGTGGTCGTGCCCGGGCGGGAGATTTGCCTCGAGCGCCAAAAGGGCGAGACGGCGGCGAGTTCGGCTCTCAGCGTGGCGAGCTCGGAGGCGCTGCTGATGGTGCAGTTGATGCGGTAGTACGTTTCGAGTCTGCGTCGGGGAAAGCCGGCGAAAGAGGTGGGGACGAGGGGTGTGTGGATGACGAGAGCGTCATTGCGGGTGGGTGTCCAGCTGGGTGGGGAGAGCAAGGACAGGAAGATGGCGTTGTAGGTGAAGTGGATGCGGCTGCTGTTACGCCACATCTGTATAGTGTTTGGATGGAGGGGTGCGATCCTGCCGCGTAGGTTAGGGTCTGTCTCGATTACTTGTTGGAAGTAATGGCTTACCTCTCGAGCGAGTCGAAGGTCCATCTCAAGGAGATAGGAGAAGATCTCGCTGGCGATCTCCACGATACCGAAGGCGCGATGGGCCGCGGCCTCTTCGGTCGAACTGTCCATGGGACTGTTGGAAGAGTTGGTATTCTGAGACATCTTGTTTGTTTGAGGAAAGTAAGAGAAGGAAAGATGCAAGATACTGACCTTATATAGTAGACGTTTTCCCAACATTGTGAACAGACTGAGCAGTCCTTATTGTCATCTGACACAATGCATTGTTCCAAAAATCGATAGTTGTAACAAAACAACGGCATATAGAATTCGTCCAAGGTTTCCCGCCGATGCTGATGTTCGCGGAACACCAGACGGCGATGACTGCGCAATTGTAAGTAGTCCGGTAGGACTTTCCGATCGCCAAGGAGAACAGCATCTGACTGGACTAACATACCGGAAGAGCGGGATCGGAGAATATAACGGTTGAAAGGGACGCAGAAGTCCAATAGAACAAAGTCAGTATATACACCATCAAGGCCGAAGATAGTAAGCTCCCCGTCCCCTACCCACCCTTTTATATACCACGCAGTGCGCGCACGGCTTCTGTATCCTCTTTCCTGTCTCACTCAGCAAAGAGAGGGTTGAGACCGTTGATGCGGGACAGGGGTCCGTGGTGTCTTTCTTTGTTGCACTTTTGTCTTTAACACTGTCAACCAAAAACACTACCACGGGGCGTTCAATATTCAGTAACACTTGGTACTACTGACTGTATTTTTGATAGTGGTCGCCTACATCCACCATCATCAGTAACAGTCAGTTCACCCAGTTGCTTGGATGCTTAGCAGTGATACTGCTACTAATAAGGTACGTCACATAACGCTCTTTTGGGTGGGTTTAAGCGCCTAGGTGGCCCTCCGAAGAACGCGCCAGGGGCCGAAAGAAGAGCCCCTCACCATGTCCTTGCTACACCTTTATTGAAACCCTGTAATACACCTCTTGGCTGACTAACTGACTACTAGTGATTATCAGTAATAGTCTGATCTGTCCAATTGAGAGTCCTCTTCCTGTCAATTAGTCCAAATTTAGTTCGATTAATCAGTTCTGTTATTACTTGTTTCTCTCCTTCTTTATCTTATAGACACTTCCTCCCCTTCATAGAAGTTTATCTCACAAACAGTTTGCTTAGTTAATTTGCTTTGTAGATAGTATACAACCCTAGCTGCATTGTCAGAGCCGGCAGCTATGAATAGCTCCGCGTAGCCAGAGGCTCTATCATCATCTATCTATCCACTTATATATCTGTGTTTTGGCATAATCCTGAGTTCTGTTTCGCTACCGCTAAACATCTGACTTACTAACTGTTGGACAGCCTGCACCACTGCCACAACTACCGTGGCTTCGTCACTGCCATGCAACACCGCCAGAGCTTTTGATCGATGGATGCCGCTGTGCAGCTGGAATAGCGCAGCTAAAAGAATTATCGGTTACACCCATACGCGAATAATCTCTCGCTACAGATCTGTATCCCTGGAAACAGTGTTTGAATCTCTCTAACCATCGTTAGCAAATCCATCTCTAACTTGTCTATCCAAGAACCTTTGATTGCATTATAGTCTATTAATAGACATGTATATCGTCTAATGTAGGGACAAAAGCTCAATTTTGATTACCGCGCTTCCAGGAAGTCTGCTGCCTAATCCTGTTAATGATCACCTGTTTTACGCACGTTTTTAGACTTCATGGAAGGAAATATACTGCCTATAGAGTGTAGCTCTTTACTTCAAGATATTTAGATATTAGCCATAGCCTTGTTCTAATACTTATACAGACACAACGATTCACTACTTTAGAATAGGGAGCGCCCCTGTTTGCATTTCCATGATTACCTTTTCACCCTAGTAATGTCCGAATGTTCACTTCTTATATTCCTAACGGACAGTCACTCTTAGTATATGGCCGCTCTTAGTATATGGGCACTCTTCGCATATGGGCACTCTTAGCATATGGCTACTCTTCGCATATGGGCACTCTTAGCATATGGCCACTCTTCGCCCTATATATACTTCTCATCTTCCTCTTCTCCCACCACCCAACTCTCCTACACCTCACCCTAAATCCTTGGCTTGGCGGTTCTTCCAGCAATGGACAAAAAAACCACCCACGCCCGAGGAGGTCAACCCAAAGAAGAGATGCCTGGGGATCCTGGTTCACGCAGCTCTCCGGAAAGCAGCACTGAAGAAGCCAGTCGCGATCTCCAGACCATCATGCGCTGGCTACCGCGAGCCAGAATGCTTGCACGCAACGACAACATCATGGCTGAGAACCCGAGTCCGCCCAGCTCTCGAGAGACCACGACCACCGATGGGAATTGCGATCTCGAGGTCACCATTTGCGCGATCTCGAAAGCCGAAATGCCCTTCTCAACCAACGGAAACGTTCCTGCAGCAGTCCACCACGTCCTCGGTCTACCAGAGCTGGCCGGCGTAATTCTCTCGCAATTGCCCACCGTCACTGACATCCGCACCGCCCGTGGGATCTCGCAATACTTCAAACGCATCATAGACATGGATCCCTCCATCAACCCTAAGCTGCCGATCCCCGACGCCCTCCTCACATTCACAATCCACATGTGGAAAGACCAACAACACATTGTCGTCTTCACCTACAACAGCTTTCTTGCCGACGTCTTCACAGTTCCCAGCTGGAGCGGCCTCGTGCCCGCGGACTCTAGACCCTACACTGCAGCCGAGACCTTCCTGAAAGCCGACATCACGGCCATAACCCCCGATGCCGTTGCCGTCCTCAAGTCCGAACTCCAGGCCATCTCTCCCTACTGGCGCTCGAGGCAGCTGTCCAACCCGCCGACGACCAGAATGAAGCTGATGATCAGCCCCTACCTCGAGTTCGAGTTCGGCCGCATTCCACGATTCAAGCACAAGCCTGATGGCATCACCATCGGCGACGTACTCGACACAGTCATGGAGGGGCTCGACAGAATCCGCTTTTCGCCATTCTTGTTACGATGGCGCGGCCATAGGATGCCGTCGTGGCCGCCGCCTACACCTAAGTTGCAAGTCTTGTGTATGGGTCCGCTTTTTTTGGTGATGATGTTCCACAAATGGGATCACTACGCGTTCTGGTCCAGAGCCATGCGTCACTATGTCCGCTGGGACTGAACGATACGGCCATTCATCATCGTAAGTTCACTGTCTTTTGCTTCCTTGCCTGCTTACTTGCTTGCTTCTCTCTATTTCTCTTCTCTTCTCTGCTTCGCTTGGTTCAACACGCGCTTGGATGGTTCGTCAACTCTTCTCCAGACTCCGGGTCCTGTCTGATTCTGCCACATTGCTGGTTATCAATGAATATGCATTTATCACCACAAGTTTATCTTCCTTTGCTGGATTGATCGCTTGCTTGCTCCCATTTCTCTTCCCTGCATCGCTTGGTTCATTGTACGCTTGGATAGGTTGGATTGATTACTAACCCTCTTCAGGCTAAGGGTCCTGTCTGGATCTGCTACATTGTTAGCTGTCAATAGACTTGGAGACATCAGGCTGTCAGGATAATGCACTATACCATCCCATTTAGATCTATTTTGTTACTCCACAGATGATGTCAGTTTGCAACCCTTCACTTCTCTATCAGCTCAGAAAAAATTGACATATGGTCAACAATTATATTAAAGATTGGATGACTTCAAATCGTGCACTGTGCTCTTGACTTTGTTACCGCTCCAGAACATGATCCTGCCGTCGAGTCAATTTAGTCAGCCAGCCCCTCCTCGCCCCTGGCCAACTCCCAGAGGTTTACACATTGCCCACTCAAACACACCCATCCCCACGGCCGAATTAGGTCTCCCCATGGATCCATCAACAGTAACAGCAACAGCAACAGCAGAACAAAGAAACACCAGAAACGAAGAAACACCAGAAACGAAGAAGAAAAGGAACACTTCCCCAACCCAATTTTGATTTCATCATCCCATCCGTGATTCATGTACCTCATACTCATACTGATGCTCAACCCTATACCCACACCCATCCGTATCCCATTACTCCCGTCTCCTCGTAACCCATACACGTATTCGCAATGATACGTGGCTCATTCTTCGTCAATCAATGGTCATCTAGCCAGCAGAGCCTCGCACCGAAAGGAATGAAAGAACCCCCCAATTTTCCGAAAAGAAGAGAGAGAGCAACAATACCACCCACTCGACACCGAACTCCATTCTTCCTTTTCGCCTTCACATCATCTCGGACCCTTCCCCTCCTCACCCCCTCAAATCTTATACTCCATTCACCCTTCTCGCCATCCCAACCCACCACCCCCATGTCCGCCTTTCCCCTTACAGGCCCCCAGCCCCCACACCCACACTCTCACCCTCACCCTCTTCATCCCTCCCAGCAAACAAATCCCCATGCATGTTCCCTCCCGCAACCATGTTTAGAATATCCCAAGCGCGCCTGAACTCATCCCTGATAGCCACAATGCCGTGATGCGTGACGGTGCGGGCGACGTTGTGGTCCTGCTCGAATGGGTCGACGATGGCGAGGAGGTAGCGGAGGCGGACTTGTTTCTGTTTTTGGGTGTTAGTCTTTGCCACGAGTGATGAGATTGCCACAAGTCGGGATGGGATAGTTAGATAAACACATACATTCTGCCTCGTCTCCGTCTTCGCGGCGGTCCAGCCCTTCGCCGACTTGGGCAGCGTCGGATACGGGCCCGTGAAGCAGATGGCGTCCTGTTTCCAGACGAACCCGCCATTGGGCACGTTGTACCCCTGATGAGCATAGTACTGGAAGAAGCCCCTCAGCAGCGCACCCACAGTCTCCCTGTTCTGTGTCCACCCATTTTCCCTCGCACGCTGTATGATGAACTCCTCGTCAGCCCAGAAATTGACCTCTGTGCCTTTCCACGTGACTTTGACGCCCTTTGGCGTGGGCCAGGCCTTTTGAGGGGTGCTGTTGTCGAAGTTTCGCAACAGGTCCGGGAGGACAGGGGGTCTGGCGACGTTGATGAGATAGTGGAGGACCATGAGGACGTAGCCGTAAGAGCAGAGGGTGCCGTTGTACGCTGAGTTGATCTTGCGGCGCTTGGCCCAGGCCTTGACGAAGATGACCATGTCGCGCACGCGCGGGTCGCAGAGCGAGTACAGGTGCAGTAGTTTGGAGTTGTAGATGCCGAGCGGATTATCGAAGTTGAGGTCGCATTGGATGCCGACGCCATTCTTGGGGAAGTCGAGCGGGCCCTTGGGGCGCTCGCGGATCCAGACTTTCTCAGAGCGGTGGTCGCGGGGCCTGCGAAGACCTCCAGCGGGTTCGTTGGGCTTGGCGTTGGTCTTCTGCTCGAGGGGCGACGCGGTGGGCGAAGGGGCGGAGGGAGTCAGACTGGGCTTCTTCGCTGGTTGACCATTCGGTGCGAGGCTGTCTCCGTCTTCGGTAGTTGCAAGGGTTTCCAGAACGGGCTCCCCGTCCTGGGCTTCCTCTACGTTGGCGTACTTCTCATCGCTCGAAAGATCCTCCCATTTCTGACGTTCGGCAAGCAGATTCGCAAACAGTTCCTCGGTTGGCGATTCGCAGAACTTCAGGATCGGCACTCTGGTCTTGGTGAGCAGCCTTGCGCCATGGCCTTTGTCGAGAAGAGCCTTCTCCAGAGCTCGGAAGATTTCGAACTTGAACTTGACCTCGCCTGCCTCGGAAGCAATGTGTTGGCCTTTGTTGTCCGCAAAGAGCACCGCAAGATCAATGTCCGAGCCCGTGGTAGCAAATCCAGACACGATGCTGCCAAAGCATTTCAGTTCGATCCGTGGGAATCCACCGACTTCAGCTAATGCGGACTGACAGAATTTCTCCAAGTAAATAGTGAATTCTTCCTTTTGCTTGAGCTCCTCGATATGCATTGCTGCTTTTGCGACTTCAACAGCGGCAACACTGTCCAGATACTTTGCCATGGCTGTCTGCACGTGAGAGGGCCTTGGAACGTACGGTCCGTGATTATGAGGTCTCTGTCCACGGACATAGTGCTGCTTGGGGGGCTCGGCCGGCTGGGGACGTTGCAGGATTCGTGGTGGTCCGCCATTGAGCGGGAAGCCAGCGCCCTGAGATGGCTTCTTTGGGCCGCCGGCAGGGACTGATGCTCGATGGTCCATTGGGGATACTGGATGCACCGGGGGCCCTGGTGAAGCTCTGTATCCATAGCGAGGACTGCCCTGGTGGTGATTTCCGCGGCCGGGCCCCCATGATTGGCTCCGCCCGTTCTGGTAGTGAGAAGGCTCTCGCGTTGGTCCTGCTTGCTGAAAGGGAAAGATGGGTTGTCCGGGTTGATGATGGCCATTGCTTGGTCCACCCTGCAGTCCTGGCGGCGGACGTTGAGGCTGGCGCCAGCCTTGCGACTGGGAAGCGCGATTGGCATTGTTCTGTGCAGGAGCATTCGCACCAAGCGTACCATTCCCCAGAATCATCGACCGCAGCTGGTCCTCCAGTGGCGCTTCGGAGTTTGTGGCAGTCATGTTGGGGATGCGCACAATTATGAGCGGCGTGCTAAGAGATTAGCGTTGAAGTCGGCCGACGATGGGCGATTTGAGTGATGTTGATGGTAGATTTCAGAGCGCAGTCATGGAGGTTCCACTAGCAGGAGACAGCCAAAATCTCTGGCTGTTTCTGTTCCGTGCCAACAAGCGTCCATGGGCGTTGTGAGCGCTTCGGTTGGATTGTCGATGTTGTCCACCATCAACACCCGCGCGCTTGCTCGGCAGCCGGGGGCATGATGTTCCGGCGGTGCATGATGCTCGCAGCCCGTGCTTGGCAATGCATGGCCGCCTCACACCCAGCATCCACCACCCTCACCCGCCTTGACAAAGACCTGACCCATTCACCTTCTCCACTCCGCCGAGTCCACATCCGCCTATCTCACACAACTCGTCTACAGCTTCATACCAAACCTCATCAAGCAGAAGTTCCCTCAAGCGGCCCCATCGCGCTCCCCGCGCACCTGCAGCTCCTACGGCAACAGGCGCATCTGCGCGAACCCGTCCTCGAGTGCCATCCACCATGAGTGCATCTCCTGCAGGCCCTCCGGGCACGACCGCGAACGGTGCTCCTTCAAACCCTACCCCGGCTCCGAATGGCGGCCCTCCCAGGCCA
Source organism: Saccharata proteae CBS 121410 (assembly GCA_010015785.1). Lineage (NCBI taxonomy): Eukaryota > Fungi > Ascomycota > Dothideomycetes > Botryosphaeriales > Saccharataceae > Saccharata > Saccharata proteae. The sequence continues at coordinate 56,081 of ML978735.1, forward strand.
GCAGCTCGCCGCAGGCCCCCGCCGCCCACGAACCCGCTCGTTTCCGCGCAGAAGAGAGGAGCGCGCAGAATGCCACCGCGCGCAAACGGCAACGGTCCAGCAAGGCCGGGCCCGCCAAGCGCACCGCCAAAGCCCACTGCTCCGGTATACCCGTCCTACGGTCCTCCGCCAGGCGTTAGGGTTGAGGAGTTCCCAATCGTCACGACCAAGAAATCGCTTCTTCAGGGCCTCCGCCATCATGCCATGCGCTTCCACTCGAGAAACCCGGTGAACCCCACCGACCAGTCCGACTTCACGCGACCGATCCGCCTACACAGACGTGATCCGGGACTTGGGAAGTCGGGTGCGGGTGCGCAAGAGGAAGAAGAGGATGAAGAGGATGAGAAAGAACGGGCGAAGCAGGAGGCTCTGCGTGAAGAGCGGCGGCGCAACCGCGACGAGATACAGGCTCAGATAGCTCCCAAAGGCAAGGGCAGGGTCAACAACAGCAATGCCAAGAAGACGCAGCAAGTCTATGACCGGCAGGATACGGAGGAGTCTCGAAAAGCGGCTCAGCTGCGCTACGAGGAAACTCTACCCTGGCACCTTGAGGACTTTGACAACAAGAACACCTGGGTCGGCAGCTACGAGGCGGCTCTGTCCGAGACTCACGTCATGTTCTTTTTCGAGAACGCGCCGAACAACGCCGGAGGCATGAGCTCAAGACTGCGCATGGTGCCGATCGAGAAGTGGTACAAGTTCACAGCCAAGGACAAGCAAAGAGCCTTCAAAGCGGAGGACTTGGACATTGAAAAGCAGAGCAAGATCAAGAAGGAGCATCTGCCGGAATGGATCAAGGCGCGCGAGAGACATAAGGAGATGGAAAAGGAGAAGGAACAGATGATTCTCAAAGCCAAGGGCATTCGTGCGCGCGTGGGTCACGACGCTGACGAGGATGGGCCTAAAGCTCGAGCAGACGGCACCAAGCGCGAAGTCGACGCCGATATCGATGTCATTGACTACGACGTCGAGGAGGACTTTGCCGACGACGAGGAGGGCGTGAACGGACTTTTCGAAGGCGACGAGGAGGACACGAAGGCAGTGCAGAACAAGCTCCGCAAAGAGCAGCTCGAAGCCAAACACGTCAGCTTGCAGAACGAAAATGCTGCGTGGGAGCAGGAAGAAGAGGAGAAGATCAAGGCCGAGGAGGAGAAGAGGCTCGAGAAAGAAGTCCGCAAGGCGTTGACGAAGCGGGAGAAGAACTTCAACTACATCGATGACGACGAGTCAGACATGGTACGTCTGCTCCCCGTGATATCCTGCACACCCCTGACAGCCACCCCAGTCCTCTTCCGATGATTCCAAAGCCGAGCGCGAAAAGGAAGAAGAGCGCAAGCGTGAAGAAGAAGCCCGCGCCGCCGAACGCGAGCAACTCAAAGAAGCGACCGCCAAAAAGGCCACCACCGCCGCCGACAAAACCGCCTCAGGCGCCTCCTCCAAAGGCAGCAACACTCCTTCCGGCCGCCCCAAAACCACCGACCCCCTCAAAACCTCCCTCTCCACCAAACGCCCCGCCTCCCCCAACCACTCCGAGCAATCCGGCAACGAGTCCTCGCGCAAGAAGCACAAAAAGGAAGATCGTCCACCCGGTCTCCAAGACCCAGCTCTGCGTCGTCTCGGTGCTGGCGCCGGTGCCGGTTCTGGCTCCGACAGCGAAGCCGCCGCCGATGCTGGCAAGAAACGCGGTCTCCCGATTGGCACGCCGCGCAATGGAAATACGCCAGTCGGCAGCCGCGCTGGTAGTCCCGCCATCCAGCCCAGTCGTGCAGGCAGCCCAGCCATCGCCGCAAGCCAAGCTCGACCCCGAGCACCACGTACGTCATTTTCGTCCAAAATATATAAGCCCTCTCCCCTCTCCCTCCACCCTTCCTTCCCCCCTCCTTCCCCGCCTCTTCAATCTCAAAACAAAGACACCGCTCTTCTGACACCAAACGCAAAACAGAGCCCACAGGCCCCATCCCCACGATCGAAGAGATCCGCGCCGTTATCCCGGCTGAAGGCATCGGTATGGCGGCGTTGATCTCGCGGTTCAAGGCCAGGGTGGGCAGCGCGCCGGACAAGACGAGGATTTTCACGGCGAATGTGAAGGCGGCGGGACGGTTTGACAAGGAGACTAAGAAGCTGTTTCCTGTGGCGAGATGAGGGGTGAGGTGAGAGTGGCGTGAGAGGTGGAAGCAGGTGGATGGGCGGGTGGGTGTAGGAATTCCTGGGACCGTCCAGCAGCAATGTGTTGTGAAAACGGGGCAGGATATTCATTTGCTACCTGGTATCGGCCCTGACCCTTTTCCTTCTCCTATTGCAGATTCTTTCCCTTCCCACGTCCCACTAGACGGCGGCCTTCTCTCTCACGGGCTTGATCACATCGGACGGGCGAGGGTCTCTGCATTGCGAGCGGATCTCTATGTTGGCGCCTTCCCGTCGTCAATCCTCTCTTTCTCACAGCGGGCGGGCGGCTGGACGGGCGGCTGGTCAAAGTCAAAATAATCATGCGGTACGAGATGCGAGCACATGGAGTGAATTGATGGATGGATCGGGAAAGTGCCTTGTATCGAGGTAGAGAATAGAGTCTAGGCGGACAATGCTTGGACGACAACTGGGTTAGGCATAAGGCAGAGGCTGAAATGCGATAATGGCGACAACATCCAATATACTACAGTCTCCAGCTCTCTTCCTCTCAGAAATACGGAATCCACATGGACGACAGCAACGACCAGCAGAGAAGGCGAACGAATCACTCCCGCTACGTTCTTTTTCTCGCGTAGTTGAATAAAGCCCACCGTGAACAGAGTAAGCATGCGCCAATCAAGTGTGTATCTCCATCCGGGCAATGATAACTTGGAAAGAAAGCAAAATTGTAGATCAAGTATGGGAGGAGCAGCAGCAGTAGCGGCAGCCATGCCAAAATGGATCCGTTGTTCTTACGACGAGACCTCTGCTTTTTGTGCCGCCTGTCCTGAACTCCGGAGCGAGTCGTGTGTCAACCGCCCTCTTGTCACCACCCACCACAAATGGTTCAAAAAGACTCGACAGAAAGACCAGAGCCCCAACAGCACAGGCTCGACAGCTTGTGGCGCAGTCTTTCCTTTGCTTCCCGTCCACTCGTTCCCTAACCCCGGAACAAACTCGCATGTCAACCTTCCTCGTTCGTCCCCACCCTTCCCCACTTGGGGTGTGAGGGGGGGAGAAAAAGATTTCGACCAAAACAAAAAGAAAATCAAAAAGAAACTCCAAAGAACCGCATCCAAGCAAGCTTGCCAATATGATGATGGGAGTGGGACTCGAACCCACGCTCGTTTCCGAACCAGGAAATTAAGAACATGTCTCAACTGTGTGTTAAGGGGACCTTAACCTGGCGCCATAACCAACTCGGCCATCCCACCTGTTGGTAACTTGATGTTATGGATCTCAGATCATGAAGATTGATGGAAAGCGGATTGGGAAATGAGATTATATTTCGTAAGTTGGGGTGAGGGGAAAGGGATTTTGAGGGTGATTGGGGGTGGTAGGTGGAGCGTGTGTTGTTCGGTTGTGTGCAGGGCCCGGGGAACACGGACAGCCGGATATTTGCCGTCGACGGGTGGGCAGCTCCAGGTTCCTTGGGAGTAAAAGAAGCGGAGGGAGAGTGGAAAAGCGTGCATCACTGGAATAGAGCTTTTACTAGATTATTCTTTTGTTATGTCTCTAGTGCCAGTACGCTGGATTGTCCATGAAGGGAGAGTTCAGTGTTGGGGAGAGGCACTAAGAGCTCTTAGTGATTGGATTGACTGTCTCTCAGTTGCGAGCAAAACTTGAGACGATGAGAGACTGCGAGACATTTGTGAAAGACCCTTATGAGCTCTGGCATAAGGTTCGAGATATGTAAATCAGTCCAGCAAGCGATGAAACTGATAATCTGGTTTCGACGGAGGATTCCCGACGTCTGCTTCCCGAGTTGCCGCAGTGGATGCTCATGCTGTGCGGCTGTCTCATCTCACGCCCGAAAAAGAGGCTCGTTGTAAATCGACTGGATTGTCTGTAGCGGAGAGATTCTTCAACAAACTGGTAATAAACCATGTGGGCAGAATGTCAACGCAGATTCAAATGGTTGTGGTGGTGATCTGGAGAACGGCACGCGACATGATGCAACAGCCGAGGACCGACAAGAGCGCGCTTTGACCACAAACGTCAGGTCAACAACTACCTCAACACCATCAGCGTAATTGACCACGATACGTGCATGTTGCTTCAGATACTTTTGGAAGTGTGGTTCTAGAGAGATTGTTTGTTTCTCTATCAGTACCTCTGGTAACACGAGACCTCTCTCGAAGCTACCTTCGCCATGTTCATGTACCGGCCGGCGAGGCCAGTAGCAAGCTGCGGGTAAGAGGCAACATGAATTCCCACCCTTCATGGTCAATAGCATCTGACGACGTATAACAAGCTCTTCGCTTAGGCAGATATGTCTTTCTGCATCTCCAGTGCCTCCGCTTCTGAGACCTGTATGTATTCCCTGTTCAGATCACAAGTACAGCGAGCTCATGATGCATCAGTCGCGTAAGAGAGTACAGCATCTTCAGCAGCTCAGAGCTTCTTTTGCAAGTCAATCCTCGTCGTCAAAGGTGAAAGCTCCGATTATTCGAGATGGGGCCATTTTTGTGGGCTGGGACACTCCCAATTACAGTGGCGAAGTGTATGTATGTCCGCTCGACGGCAATTGAAAGAGAATCGCGACTAACCGAGTTAGAGATCCATTATGGCTCAGGTACACCCTACATCCCAGATCCGTCGATCTCCAGGCTGAAAATACGTAGAGACCATTGTCAGTGCAATGAGTGTGTTCATCCGGACACCAAACAACGCCTTCTTGACACCTTTTCGGTACATCCTCCAACGATCCTAATTAACAAACTTTGTCTGAACCTCCCCAGATAGATCCGAAAATCAGCATCAAGTCTACGATGGAGGGAACAGGCGTCACCCACATCGAATGTAAGACACGTCCTTCTAATGCTCAATCATGTCATTGACAGTTCCAAGTCTCGGACGGCCACCAAAGTGTCATCCCACACGACATGGTCGGAAGACTCCATCCGTCAGGCCAATCAGCTGAAAGACTGGGCCTGGTCAAGTGATGAACACCGTCCCATCCCACATTATCCGCTAACCCAGGTGGCAGAGAAAAACGATGGACGAAATCCATCAAAGACGACCCTCCCGTCATCGATTACGAAGAGATAATGCAAAGTGACGAGGGAGTAGGCAAGTGGACTAAATTGATAGTACGATCACCTCACCGCAAACTCGAACAAGCCCGCTGACCTCCCTGCAGCGTGAATACGGTTTCTCCTACGTGTCCAACTGCCCCGTCGACCCGTCCGCCACCCAAACCCTCATCGAACGCATCGCCTTCATCCGCCACACCCACTACGGCGGCTTCTGGGACTTCACCTCTGACCTCTCCTCCCGCGACACAGCCTACACGTCCCTCGCGCTCGCCGCCCACACCGACACGACCTACTTCTCGGACCCGGCCGGTCTCCAGCTCTTCCACCTGCTCTCCCACACCGACGGATCCGGCGGCTCCTCCCTCCTCGTCGACGGCTTCCGCTGCGCCGCCAAACTCCACCACCAAGACCCCGCCGCGTACGCCACCCTCAGCAACACCCCCGTGTACAGCCACGCGAGCGGAAACGAAGGCATCAGCGTCCAGCCGTACCGGGCGTTTCCAGTGCTGCTGCACGACGAGGAGGGCGAGCTGGTGCAGGTGCGTTGGAACAACTCGGACCGGCTGGGGATCGATGCGGGGGTGGAGGGCGTCAGGGAGTGGTATGAAGCGGCGAGGAAATGGAACGAGATTGTTACGGCCGAGGAGAGCGAGTATTGGGAGCAATTGAGGCCGGGGAGGCCGTTGAGTGAGTTCCCCTGTCTGTTGTCTTCCATCCCGAATCGCTTCTCCGCGCGGATCAACATAAGAACGCCTGGCTGACCACTCCACCCAACCCATCCAGTCTTCGACAACTGGCGCGTCCTCCACGGCCGCTCCGCATTCACGGGAAAGAGAAGACTCTGCGGCGCTTACGGTAAGCATGCATCGACACCTCCCAACCCCCTCCCTGTCCTTGAAATCAAAGTCTTGATGTCTCAGTCACTGAATCCGACAGTGAACCGCGACGACTTCATCTCTCGATACAAGATGACGAATGGAAGAGGTAATGTATAGGGAGCGCTGTTGTGACCCGGCATCGGTAGCAGACGGTGGGTTTCCGAACAGAGCGGAAAACGTGGTCGGTGTTCTCGAAGCACCGATGGCTTGGAAATAGACAGGGGGTCGAAACCTTGAGCAATGATAAGAGGACTAAAAAGAAAAGAGAAAAAAAACTCCTTTTCCGTACGCCTGGTTGTGCGTTTTACGATGGCTATCTGGAGCAATCAGCGAGGTGCGCAACCGGAAAATGGAATTCGTACTCAACATCCAACAGCTCGTCTCCAACCCAGTGTCTTCGACATCCGAAATTATCAAAACTCGATCCAGCAACAAGCAAAATCGGGTTGCGTCACTGACCAATCCAGAGATCATCCACGACCAGCAATACTCAAACAGCAGATAGGGCGAGCCCTTCAAAGGGTGAAGGAAATCCATACCGATCCTAGAACGCCCTGTCTTAAAGCACCCAGTCCCTGTCACCCAGAGAAGCATGTAACCTGTCTATGACCCACCATGTACTCCATATCCCCCATAGCCGTCCTTGCTCGTAGGTCTCGTGACTGCCTGCAGTCGTCATGGTAAAGGAAAAGAGACGCTCAGCACGCCCAGTCCAGAGATGTCCGATATCCGCAACACCCACACGAGAAGAAAGCAGAAGGAATCCCATCACCAGCTCTTGGCGCCATAATCCTCGGCCTTCTCAATCCTCCCCAACCATCCATTCACTCTTCTTCCCCCCCGCCATCCCCTACCGAGCCATTCTCCTCACACCAGCTACCCACTTAGCCACTCACTCCTTTAGGTCTGCAAACCACTAGTATCAGCCGCACTACTCCTCCGCCTCCCCCTCAACTCCGCCTCCAGCTCCCTAATCCTCCTCCTCAACCCCTCATTCTCCCTCTTCGCCTCCTCAAGCTCGACCTTATGCTGAGCCGCCTCCTCGAACCTAGTCCCCGGACTGCGCGCGCTCGAGTTGCTGAGCCAGCTGCTGTCACCAAGGTGTTGACCGCTCGGGGTGTGCTGCTGCTGCTGATGCTGCTGATACGGCCCCTGCTGCCCCGACACCGAATACCGATGGGGCAGGGTAACGCTCCCCCTCCCCCCATCGCCTCTCTCCGCCGCCCGTTCCGCCGTCCCTCCAGAAACACTCCCCCTGCTAACACTGCTCTCGCTCCGCTGCCTCGCCGCCGTCGGATGCGTTGGCCCCGTCAGCGCGCCCGCATGCGCCTGTGTCGGATCCGTGGCTTCGAAGAGAAAAGGGTGGGGTTGGTACGGCTGCTGTTGTTGCTGGATGCCGGGGGCGCCGGTGCTGGTGCTGGACATGGAGGCTGTGGTTGCGTTGCTGGCGACGGAGGCGGAGTGGGCGCGCAGTGCGGAGAGTTCGCGGGTCAGGCGGTTTACCTGGGGGGCGGGGTGTTAGCCATGCCCAAGACTGCTTGTGGGTGGGAAGATGGCTGGGAATGGGGGGATCAAGGGAAGACATACAACAGCCTCCTGCTCCTGCTCGAGTTCCAAATGCAACTCCGCCGCCGTAAGCGGTCTCGGATGTCTCATCGGTACGCCCGGCTCCCCTTCTTGTTGTCTACCGCTACCACTGCCACCGCCTGCGGTACCGCCTGCGTGTGGACTCAGCGGCGGGAACCCAGACTGGTGGCTGTGGCCGGAGCCGGGGGAGACGGTTGTAGCACCGCTTGCTGCTCCTCCTACTCCTCCGCCGGGGCTCGCGAGCGGCAGAGGCGGAGGGCTCATAGGGAAGATCTGGGATGCGCGGCGGGAGGAGGTGGAGGTGCGGCGGGATGTGGATGTGCGGGGGGACATGGCGGCGGCGGTGGTGGTGCCGTTGGTGGGGTGGGTTTGGTCGGAGTGCGGGCGGGTGGAGGGCGGGGTGGAGTTGAGGTCGGGTGCCATGGTTGTTTTTGGGGTGGAAGACGGGAGATTGAGGTGGTGGAGCGGCGGTGGTGGTGGTGAAGGTGGAGGTGTTGTAGGTGGTGAATGAGTGGGCCGAGGGACGCGTACACGCGGCGACACGGTGTCACGCTGCGCTATCGTCTTGCTGCTAGTGATCTAATCGTCGGAAAGAAAGTGAAGGTGCTGTTCTCGAGTGAGGAGGGCTGAGCTGGTAAGGAACAGGGCGGAGGTCATGGCAGAGAGGTGAGAAGTGCGCGGCGCGGGGTCTGGAGCTGTACGCGGCAGTTGGAGGGGAAGTTCCTTGTTACGCTTTTGGGCTCGGCATGCATGAAGGTGGTGCAGCCATTCCGACGAATCAAAAGCGTAATGTGCCCTTGAAACATGAAGCAGCTAATTGCTACCAGTGCCGCCAATACTACTCCTCTTATAGCCTGTCAATAGCACTGACGTGACACGCGCCATGCTCAGAGAAGCAAAATGGTGACCATTGATGCTCTCAAATATCCTGGCCCTCCATTTCGAAGGCTCCCATTCCCCAAATATTCGCCAGTGGATAGACAATCCACTTCTCGGCAGAGCAAAAAACACTTCATTTGATACACTGGACCTATCTCCTCCCTTCTTCCAGATTTCATGACGCCGTATGATGCGGCGAACCAGCGAGCCTGCTTTTCCCGCCATAATCACCCCGATCAACTCCGGTCCGGTGGACAGCCCTTTCTGATCATGTTGGCGCGCCTAGGGCCCATTCTCCACCTGGTCACGGCGCGTAAGTCTGTTCTTCCTTTTCCCAAACCCCATCCAGCCTAGCAGATGCTATCGCGGCTCATTGGCTTAACCTGAGCGCACGCAAGGCGCGGGCGATGGGCGCTGGGTGTAGTTACTTCTCCGACTCATGATCCTTTTCCAAAAACACAGAGCCCCCGTTTAGTAAGTCCTGGCAAGGTTGCGGAGATACCAGTCCACAAGTCTCCTGCCAACCTTGGCCTCCGAGACGTGGATGAGGTCCTGAATTCGGTGTTAGTAAGATTGCCAAGAGCAAGATAAAGCGCAAAACTCACTCCCTGCATGGCATAGTCAAGGTCGCTGCTGTTGACAACATCGCCGTCAAGCAGACCGCCCTCGCTCCACCTGACCTGCCTGCTCCTCTGCTTGTTGACCAACAACCAGCACCTCAGCTTCTCGGGCTCGACGTCGAGGAAACCAGCCAGCTTCTTCAGGTCCATGGTCGTGTACAGCTTGAGGTACGACTTGACCGTCGGCGACCACATGTTGTTCTTGACCTCCTCCATGAAGATCCTGCAGTGGTGCTCCACCGGGTCGATGTTGATCTCCGGGTTGTCAAAGTCAGGAGGCGTGGGCGAAATGAACTTGGGGCAGGCCTGGCGGAAAAGCTCCTCGAACAAAGGCAGAGCCTCGGGACCACCCCTCTGGAGGCGGTTGAACTGCTCGCCGTACTTCTCCCTCAGAGCAGTGTGGATGGTGTCGTCCAGCCTGGTGGGGTGGAAAGCGACGCAGATGGCGATGAGGGCGTACATCTGGTCGTTCTTCTTGGTGATGGAGTCGTACTGGGCGTTCTTCTGGAAGTTCTTTGTCCTCGAGACGTAGACGAGGATGTGGCTGAACATGCGGATGGCATCGGCGTAGCGGCGCATCATCATGTAGGAGAAACCAACGTAGTAGTACGTGGTAAAGTGAGCGGCCATGACGCGGGCGAACATGGCCTTCTTGTTCAGCTCAATGTCGTCGAGCGTCTTGAGCGCCAGGCTGAAGTCTCCGAGCAAGCAGTGCACACGCAGCAGACCGATGATCGAAAAGTATCCCAGCATCTTGTAGAGCGGGCGGTTGCCGTACTCGCCAGCGTAGGCCGCGCCGTCCTCACCGCGCTTCATCGCCGCCAGCTGCTCGCTGATCTGTGACCTCTGGATGAGGGAGTACAGGACGTTCAGAACGCTGTAGCATCCCCAAGTGTTCGGGTTGTCGCGGAGCATCTGGATCTCCTCCTCGTTGTCGGCCTTGAGCGCGACGCGCTGCCTGTAGCTGCAGAAGCTGTTGAATTGGTAGATGAACTCGTCGATCACGTCCCAAGCCCAGTAGTACTGTTTTCCCGTCAGAAATCTGTCTCTTCAAACACTCCACCTGAAGCTTACGTTCGGTACGTCCAGCTCCACGGGTCCATCCGAGTTGAGGATGTAGTGGAAGAGACTGCAGTAGTTGTCGTAGCTCGCGAACTTGGTCTCCAGAGTCGCCTGGAACTCGAGCGGGGTGGCAGCGGCAGCGAGCTGCGCGTGGATGTCCTGCTGGCTGGCCTGGCCCAAGGAGGATGTCCTGTCCAAGTCGTTCATGCCATCATCGTACTGGACCTGCTCCCTGTAGTCGTTGGCCAGGGCCTCCTCCTCGACGTCGGAGTCGTCTTGGGGCATGCGGACGGGCGGCTCCCCATGTTGCTGGGGCGGGACTGCTTGGCGCAAGCTCATCTTGTCGGTACGTGTGGGTTGACGGGTGCGGTGATGGGTGGTGGAGGCCGTCGGCGCGATGAGGTGGTCGAATTTCCGTCTCTTTTCGCTTGAGGTCGTGCGCTGCTACGAGTGTCTTATCTTATCGCAGTGAAGCATAAACCCCGCCAGAGACCACAACTCGTGAGCATCAGTGGTGCTTCTGTTGATATCACAGATTTGTCGAATATCTCAGTAGTTTCAAGCTCTTAGAATGCCTCCCACGTTCAAAGTCGCGGTGATTCAGCTTCATCCCAAGGTCAGCCATCACCGCGATGTCCCCAGCCCGCGCTCATGACAATGCCCTTTCAGCCCCTCCAACCCGAACACAACTTCAACAAAGCAGCCAACTTCATCAAATCAGCAGCCACCCAAGGCGCCGAACTTGCCGTCCTGCCAGAATATCATCTAACCAATTGGCTGCCCAAAGACCCCGAATTCCTGCCGCTGTGTGATCAATGGGAAACCTATCTGAACAAGTACCGGGACCTGGCTAGAGAATGTAACATTTGCATCGTTCCAGGCACTATTGTAGAGAGACACAAGGAAGCCGACAAGGATGAGGATAAGTTGCTGAATGTAGCCTACTTCATCGACAACAAGGGCGAGGTGGTGGGCAAGTACGTCAAGAAAAACCTATGGTATGTGCAATGCTTCTCAAACAGAGTGGGAAGCTCACCGACTCACACAACCTCATGAAGGGGACCAGAACGCGAGCACTTGACTTCTTCCGGCCGCGATATGCACGACCCGTTTGACACGCCTCTCGGCAAAGTAGGCATGCTGATATGCTGGGACCTAGCCTTCCCAGAAGCATTCCGCGAACTGATCTCCCAAGGCGCCAAAATCATAATCATTCCCACATTCTGTACTCCGGCCCCTTCTCTTCCACCTTCTCCTCCACCTTCTCCTCCACCTTCTCCTCCACCTTCTCTTCCACCTTCTCCTCCACCATCTCCTCCACCATCTCCTCCACCATCTCCTCCACCTTCTCTTCCACTTCCTCCTCCACCATCTCCTCCTCGCCAGCCCCTAACATGACCCAGGGACCCTAAAAGACTGTTCCCGAGCCGGCCTAGCCCACAACCCCTCCGCCGAAGCCCTCTTCCTCGACTCGGCCCTCACGTGCCGAACCTTTGAGAACACGTGCGCCATCATCTTCGCCAACGCGGGCGGGCCCCCCGGCCGCGGCTACGCCGGCCTCTCCCAAGTGACGGTCCCCTACGTCGGGCCCATAACGCGGCTCGGCAGCAGCGCCGAGGGCATGTCCGTCGTGGACCTCGACCTGGCCATCCTCGAGGACGCCGAGGAGAACTACCAGGTCAGGGCTGATCTGGCGAGGCATGATTGGCATTACGATTACAGGCATGATGGGGATGATTTGAGGAAGGGGAAGGGGAAGTTGTGATGATTTGTTTTTGGACACTTTGTGGTTCTGGTCGTTTGGTTTGATGGATGTGGTGGGTGGTGGGGTGGGGTGGATGGTGGATGCTGTGTGGTGACGGGATGGCCCGGGATCGATGACTTGGTTTGATCCTGTTGCCGAGTTGTTATGGGGTGGACGAGTTCCAAAAACCGAACATGGCATCCAGGCTGTCAACTCATCACCGGATACAGTTACCATAATTCGTGCACTTGACCAGGGGCAAAGCGCCATCTCATACCTCTATTACTATCTGTACAGGCGTATGCAGATAAAACTCGTAACCGTCGCCCCCCTTTCCTTCCTCCAACCACTCCCAGTACCGCTCGCCTCCGCTCACGCGTACATGTTCAATTGATCCCTCTTCTTAGCCTGCACCTCCGCAATCGCATCCACATAATGCTCGTGCGAAATCTTCGACTGCCCGCTCCTCAAGGCAATCATACCCGCCTCCACACACACAGCCTTGAGCTGGGCGCCGCCAAACTCGTCCGTGCTGCGTGCCAACTCGGGCCAGTTGACGGCGTCGTCGACCGTCATCTTGCGGCTGTGGATGCGGAGGATCTGGGCGCGGGCCTCTTCGTTCGGGAGGGGAAATTCAATCTTGCGGTCCAGACGACCGGAACGCAGGAGGGCGGGGTCGAGGACGTCGACGCGGTTCGTCGCGGCCAGGACCTTGACGCGGTCGTCGGATGCGAAACCGTCGAGCTGGTTGAGGAGCTCCAACATGGTGCGTTGCACTTCTCTGTCACCGGACTTCTCGGAGTCGAAACGCTTGGTGCCGACGGCGTCGAGCTCGTCGATGAAGATGATGGAGGGGGCCTTTTCTTTCGCGAGGGCGAAGCAGTCGCGGACGAGCTTGGCACCGTCACCGATGAACATTTGGACGAGTTGGGGACCGGCGAGCTTGAGGAAGGTGGCGTCGGTTTGCGCGGCACAGGCACGGGCAAGAAGCGTCTTACCGGTACCAGGAGGACCGTACATCAGGGCTCCTAGAAATGTAGACGTTAGCAAGAGGCCGAAGCTACCGGGTTGTTCATGGCTTACCCTTCGGTGCCTTGATGCCAATCTTCTTGAACCTCTCAGCCTCCTTCATGGGCCAGACAACAGCCTCGACAAGCTCCTCGATTTGCTTGTCCAAACCACCAACATCAGTGTACTTCTCCGTCGGCTTCTCATCGACCTCCATAGCCTTGACTCTGCTATCGTACTCAGCCGGCAAGGTGTCCAGAACCAGGTAGGAGTCCTTGTTGACGCCAATAAGGTCGCCCGGCTTCAGCTTCTCGTGGTCCACAAGACCGATGAGAGGAAGGAAGATGGTTTGGCGTGTCGAGGTCTTGATGACGGCGGATTTGCCGACTCGCGTGGCGTCCAGGTCAATGTTTGCGCCCTCCTCAGCGGCTTCTGCGGTGACATCGAGGTCAAGGATTTCGACGACGTTTCCGACAAGATACGGCAGTTGTCTGGACATTAATTAGCTGTGATCGAACGGGTTGGCAAACGGACGGCGGCTAGGCTGCTTTGCCGCTGCGCATGCAGCATCCGCAACGTACCTGTTGTTCTCAATCTTATCCACATTGTCCTTGATCTTCTCGTGCATCGTCGCCTTCTCGTGTGATAACCGCTGGTACTCGCTCTTCATGATCCGCATGTCGTTGTCCAAGAGCCTCTTCCGCGCTATGATGTCTCGTGTGCTCGAGTTGAGAATCTCCGCATCTATGATGTCCTCCTCCTTTGACTCTTCCGCGTCCTTCATCTCGGCGTCTCCGCTCTGATTCGGCTTCTTGTCCTTGTCGCCGTCGTCCTTTCTCTCCTCCTTCTCTTCGCGCTCCATGTTCTCGAGGTCTTCCAGCGTAGACATGGTGGCGGTAATTCGTCGAGCGTTGAGGTTTCGGTGAGGTTACGTATGCGGATGGAGGATTCAAGCGGCAGCCGGACGTGCAGACAGGAGGGTGATGAGCGGCGGCTGATGAGCTTGGATGTTGTTGGAGGTAGAGCTGCTGACGATGGCATGGAAGCTCATCGGGACTTGGCGAGTCGCGCTAGCAGCGGACATCATTGCGGCCTGAGGCAGTCAACAATCCGAGCATCACGGAGCATCAGGCAACTTTCACCACAAGACTTGTTCCTTTTATTGATCTATTTTATCGGTACTCAATGGAGATATCAAATTGGTTGAATGATTAATAGCTTTCTATGCCAAAGATATGTTCCAGCTAAGGACTGAGTCAACTTCGAATAGCACTCTTTTCCAGGCCTATCCCGCGGTACCAGCAATGTTTGACTGACAGTTCACAACCAATGGCAGAAAATTGAAAGCATCCTTAGTACACTTTCAACCATGATCAAGCTTATATCGAAGAAGTCCACCGCGATATATTACCCTCTCCTTTCCACTGATCAAATGCCATTTACTACTCTTTCCTCCCCCTCTGCCTGTATCATCCACCAACCCATCACATCGGTGAATCAGAAGAACACAAGGAAGTCAACAAAATCGCCCAAACCACAATTCCAAACTTCCAACCCGCCCTCCGAGCCCAGCCCCAATCCATCACAGAAGCTTGCCATGCCCTCCAACGCATCACCCACCAGTCTCAGCACATCCGCACCTCTACCAAAACATCGAATCCACCATTCCCATCCCTCCTCTGCGTAGAAGGCTGAGCACACTTTCCGGGGCCCAAGGACGTCCACAGCCGGCACAAAACTCAGTAGCACAAACTTCGGCCTCAAACCTCTCATCCCAAGCATGAGACAAGGCAAGGCATGCAAGGCAAGGTAAAGGATATCGCGACCTCACAGCCAGCCAGCCAATTGGCAGCCCAAGCACCCTCAGCTCTCCCCTGAGACGCTCGCGTGCCTCGTCCGCCACGCCCATCCGTCCATCTTCCAGCAACCTCCAAATTCCCCTTCCCGAAAGAAAAAAAACAGGGGAGGTCACCAAGCGATTTGAAATCGAGTTCTCACATACGACCACCCAAGCGTTCCGGTTCGAGCAAAAGCACCATCCAAACCGCCCGCCATCCCCGTCCATTGGCCCGCCAGGCACCGTGCTCAGAACTCCGGCGCAGCCCCCGTCACCGCCCTCCTCCCTCCTCCCTCAGCCCCAAAACCGGCACCCGGCGCACCGAACGCGGACACACAGCCAAGCTTACCTGATCCCGCCGACGGATCAGCAACCACGTCAACAAGCCAGCCGTCCGTCCGTTTCGAGTCCGCATTGCCTCTGCACCACCCGCCTGGTCGACCCGCCGAAAACACCCCTTTGTGCCTTCATCGCAGCTGCCCGTCGGCTTGTCTTGTCTTGTCTTGTCTTGTCTGTTGCCAATCCAGCATCCCCGCGACACGGCTTGTCACGCCGAGCGTCCCCGTACGCAGCTCGTATCGGAACGGCAGAGCGGTCTGCAGAACGCATCCAACGACAGACACCACGCACGCCTGCTTGCCCACGAAACGAACGAACAAGCGACCCTCCCCTCCACCGTCGCCGCGTCGCCGCAGAAAGGTCGCAGAGATGGGCGGCTGGATGTCCCGATTGACGTCTCTGGTGTGGGCGAAGAAGGAGATACGGATCCTGATTCTGGGACTGGTAGGCCAACCCGGGGGAACGAGCAGGGGGGGCTCGTCGGGAACCCGCTGCGTGTTCCGGATGGGAACGCGGGAGGAGGTCGAGGTTCGGGGCGAAGAGAGTGAATGTAGGCTGATTTGATGCTCGCTTCGGGCGAGGGCGCGTTGTAGGATAATGCTGGCAAGACGACGTTGCTGTATAGGCTCAAGGTGAGGATTGAGATGGCTGTTGTGCGGGGGGTGGGAGGGGGAGGGAGGGAGGGTGGTGCGAGGGACATGTTTGTGTGTGTGTGCTGACGCTGTGTCTGCGGGGGCAGATTGGAGAAGTCGTCACGACGATACCGACGATAGGCTTTAATGTCGAGTCCGTCACGTACAAGAACTTGAATCTCAATGTCTGGGTATGAAGCTCCCGCATCTTCGAGCTGCATCCTCCACGTCCGCTGACAACATCCCCAGGACCTCGGTGGCCAGACCTCGATCCGCCCCGTAAGAAAGCCGAATCCTCTCCCCCTCTCCTCTCCCAACCGCATCCTGCCACACCCCCGCAAAACTAACAAGCCCAGTACTGGCGCTGCTACTACTCCAACACGGCGGCCGTAATCTTCGTCATCGACAGCACCGACATCGACAGACTGGGCACGGCGTCGGAAGAACTGGCCGCGATGCTCTCGGAGGAGGAGCTGAGCGACGCCGCCCTCCTCGTCTTCGCCAACAAGCAGGACCAGCCGGGCGCCAAGGGCGCGGGCGAGATCTCCGAGGCGCTGCGGCTGGGCGAGCTCAGGGATCGGAATTGGAGCATCGTGGCTTGCTCGGCTATTGATGGGAGGGGCGTGGATGAGGGGATGGATTGGCTGACTGTGAGTTGTTCGCGTTGGATTTGGGGGGATGTGGTGTTGACGGGGCGATGCAGCAAACGATCCAGTCGGACAATCAGTAGACGAGTGGGAGGGCCGTGGATGAGGGGATGGATTGGCTGACTGTGAGTTGTTCGCGTTGGATTTGGGGGGATGTGGTGTTGACGGGGCGATGCAGCAAACGATCCAGTCGGACAACCAGTAGACGAGTGGGAGGGCGGAAGGATGGACGGATGGGCGAGGAGGACGAAGCGGGTATCAATCATGGAGATGGAGTGATGCGGCCGGAGCAAAAAGAGTATCCATCACCTCTTTTCTTTTTTCATTCTAATACCCGCATCATGGAGTCTTGTTTTCTGGGGACAAGAAGAAGGTCGTTTATTGCATGCAGAGATGAAAAGGGTAGACTATGAAGGATGTAGAGTGAGAGGGGTGCTTGGGTGGGGAGCGGGCGGGAGGTGTTGCTGTGTACCTGTAGCAGTGGTCGTCGTACACATGTGGAGCGGGATACGTGCTACCTGGTACGTAGCTTCAAGAGTCTCGGGTGGATTACAAAGGCGTGGGCGGTCAGATGCAATGGTGTGGTGTGTGGTGTGTGGTGTGTGGTGTGTGGTGTGTAGTGTGTGAGTGTATGAGCTCATGGGGGCTCGGCAGCTGCGCCGGGCAACAAGTCAGGTATGACGTCGACGCGACAGGATCTTCAGGGCAACGCATCCACATTTCGAGCCCTGAGATGGATTGCGATGGAAGAATGCACAGCAGAGTCGGGTATCATATCACGTGATGGCAGAATGTGTGTGTTGACATGGGCCAAGGGGAGGGCCATGGCCAGGCGGCATGCTTGGTCCGGTGTCAGCAGTCAGCAGCGTGCAGGAGGAGGCAAGGCACATAGCGAAAGGGTTGGCGGTGGCAGCAGTCGGTACAGCGGGCACTGGGGAGGACGCGTCGGATGGCAGCAAGCAGAGGGGATTGGAGAGCAGAGGTGGAGGCGACGAGGGCGAGGCGTGGGTGGTGGGCGGTGGGTAGTGGGTGGTGGGTGATGGGTGGTCATGCGGCCGCGAGCAGCAGCGGGAGCCAGCAGCCAGCAGCGAGCCACACACGAGGACGGAGAAGCCATCAGGCCGAGTGCGGCGTGAGGCGTGCGGTGTGGAGCGTGTTTGCATGCCTAGGCTTTGTTGACAGATGCAGCGATGAGATGCAGATGCTGGGCGTGCGGGTATGGGGCTTGGCTGTGGGTGGGAGGAGAGGAGGGTTGTTGACGGTAGGGGGCAGGGGTGCAGTGGTGCAGTGGTCGATGGTTGTTTGGCGCGAGAGTGGTGTGCTCGGTGGTGTCCAAGGAGTGTCGAGGCGGGTGGTGTCGAGGCGGGTGGTGTCGAGGCGGGTGGTGTCGAGGTGGTGGGTGGTGGGTGGTGTCGCTGCGGGTGCGGGCTGCGGGCTGTGGGCTGTGGGCTGTGGGCTGCCACTCTCATCACTCTCACTGGTCTGCCACTCTGCCACTCTGCCACTCATCACTCTCTCACTCGTCTGCCACTCACATCCATCACTCTCTGCTCCATCTGCCCCCCGGATCATCACTTAATCCTCCCCCCGAGAGTCCATTACGCAGCTCCGGCCGCCGTACAGCCCAAAGAGCCCCCGCCTGCGCTGCCTGCACTCGCTGCTTGCCCGCCCCGTCTCTCCCTCACACTCTCTTCCCTCCGCCAGTCCAACTCTCTCTCTCAGGTCAGTTCCGTCCGTACTGAATCCCCCGCCCACTGCTACTGCTCCAATACACCACCCAATACACCACTCTCCCCCAGACACACTCCCCCTCCACAACAATCACTCTGAACCACCCGTTTTTCCACTTTCTCTGCCTCTCCCCTGCCTCCATTACCCCCCCAGACTCTGTCTCTCTCTCGTTCGTCCATCTGCATCCACCTGCGACCGACGTGATGGACCACCACCACCACCACCATCACCACCACCACCACTCGCTCTCGCCCCGTCCGCCCTCACCAGCTCCCCCCAACTGACAACTGACACCCGCCGCAGTCGACCTCTCTGCCATCTACACTGCTGCATTCGCTGCAACTCACTCTGTAAGTCCTGCCCGACTCTCCTCTGACGCGACTGCACCTCTGCGACCGCGCCCGCCTCGCGCTGCGCGTCCCACCACCATCACAACATCAACACCGCACTCCCTCCCCCCTCGCCTCTTTGCCCACAACACCGAGATTTCTCGCTGCAACTGGCGAATAGTGGGTCGCGCATCATCTGACTTTGCATCCCACCCGTTGCATTACTAAACCGCCCGCCTGCCTCTGCACAAAACTCTCTTCTCGCTGCTGCTGCTGCGCGCTGCGTGCCTTGATCATCAACAGCAGCACAAGCTGACCACACCCTCGTCAGCACCACCAAACAACAACCAACCCCATCACTCAACATGCCCAAGGAAAAGTCCGCGCCCCGCAAGGCCAAGGCCGTCAAGGCCGACTCCGGCAAGAAGAAGAAGGGTATGCATCTGCATCTGCGCTTTCACCACACGTACCCGCATTGACACATTGACTCAGATCCCAACGCGCCCAAGCGTGGTCTCTCCGCCTACATGTTCTTCGCCAACGACCAGCGCGAGAAGGTCCGCGAGGAGAACCCCGGCATCAAGTTCGGTATGACATGCCGTGACGTTCGCACTCAATGCACGCGCTAACTGACGTCCAGGCGAGGTCGGCAAGCTCCTCGGTGAGCGGTGGAAGGCCCTGAACGAGAAGCAGCGTGCCCCTTACGAGGCCAAGGCCGCCGCCGACAAGAAGCGGTACGAGGACGAGAAGGCAGCCTACAACGCCGTAAGTCTTTCGAATCCCCCTCTTCGCCGGACTACCTGACTGACCCCAGTAGGCCGACGACGAGGAGGAAGCTTCCGAGTAAGAAGCCTCACCCGCTTCTTCCTCACAACTTCCACACTCCCATCGTCCCGAACATGTTGTGCCCCCCTTTTTGCTTAGTTACGTCCCCTCTTCAGATGGCAAAGTGAAATGAAGCAAATGATTACCCCAATTCCAACGTTACCATCCATCCAATCTTCCCGCTTGGCTGGATCAAGTTTCACGCTTCACTTTTCGTCATATCAAACGGATGGGGGTAAGGGGGATATGGCTTTGGTGGGGGGTCTCTTCGAAATCAATCAAATGGCGCGTCTGCTCTTCTGCTCGTTCTGCTTCCCTCTTGCCTCTTGCCTGCTTGCTTGCCTGCTTACCCACTCCCCCTGCTTCTTCCTCTTCTCCTTTCCACCTCTGATTACCTTTCCTCTCTCTTTCTCGGGTTGGAGGCGAGCCGAGGGTTTGGTTGGCAAGAGAGCGAGATGCGTGGGGGGCGGAGATGGATGATCCGGGGAAAATTAGGGAGGGGGAGGGTGTTGTTTTTAGCTCTGCTATGCTAGGAAATGGAATACTCGCCTTCTCGTTGATGATTTGTTTGGGTGGTGTGGGTGTTGTGGGTGTTGTGGGTGTTGTGGGTGTTGTGGGTGTTGTGCTAGTGGTGGTGCTGGTGGTGGTTGTGGTGGTGGTTGTGGTGGTGGTTGTGGTGGTGGTGCTGACGACGTCGGGTATGGAGGATGGCGCGGGTTTACAGTAACCAGGCAAGAAACCCACATCCATCCATCCATCCACCCATCCACCCATCCATCCATCCATCCATCCACCCATCCATCCACCCATCCATCCATCCATCCACCCATCCATCAATCCATCCAAACCAGGACCATCAAACCTACCAAACCTAAAACCTACAAAGCAACTCGGCAGACAGACGGCCAGGCCAGATACCGCACCGCCAATTCCGATCCGTTCCTTGCCAAGTATCAGTACCCAGCCCTCAACACCCAGCCCTCCCACGCCCTCCCACGCCCTCCCTAGCCCTCCCACGCCCTCCCACCACGCCCTCCCACGCCCTCCCTAGCTCTCCCACGCCCTCAACACCCAGCCCTCCCACGCCCTCCCACCACGCCGCGCAACCGTCCCTCCCCCGAAGTACCACGACAACGCATCCGTGCCTAATGAATCAAGTAGCTGTCTAGATATAGGTCTTTCTATGAGTAATGAACGGGGTATCTGACGGTTGATTTGGTGGATGATAGGGGGTTTGTGTGCGTGGAGGGATGGGGATGGGGATGGGGGTTAGGGAGGACTAGGTGCGTGGGTAGGTAGGTGTGTAGCTTATAGCCTATTAGGATCTGCTAATTACTTACTTGCTATATAGTTCGATACCGCTTTCCTTTCCTTTCCTCTCTACGCCTCCCCTCCCCTCCCCTCCCCTCCCCTTCCCTCGTTTACTAAGTACTAGTATTAGCACAGTAGTAGCACTTAACACCCCGAAGCACCGCGATAACGAGTCCCTAAACGAATTGAGTAGCGTTTCAAAAACACAACTTTTCTGATGGACGGACTGATTTACCTGATAATTTACCTGATTTTAGCTACGCGCTTCGTGTGCGTGGAGGGATGGGGATTGGGAAGTATGGCCTGCCTGCCTACTTACCTCCCTTTCCTACCTCCCTTTTCCATCTCCCTTTCCCCGCTCCCTCTCCATCCCCGCTCCCTCTCCATCCCCGCTCCCTCCCTCCCTCCCTCCCTCCCTCCCTCCCTCCCTCCTATTAACCCACCCCCACTCCACCACCTCGCTCCCTCCCTCACTCCCTCCCCCCAACCCACCCTTAACCCACCCCCAACCCACCCTCATCCCACCGCCTCGCCACCCACGTCCCGCTCGTCCCCGCGTAGTTAGTTACTTGACTATACCAGGACTCTAGTTACGCACACCCTTAAAGTAACATTAGTAGCGTTTAGTAATCG
Organism: Saccharata proteae CBS 121410; assembly: GCA_010015785.1. NCBI lineage: Eukaryota > Fungi > Ascomycota > Dothideomycetes > Botryosphaeriales > Saccharataceae > Saccharata > Saccharata proteae. Next base: position 77,386 of record ML978735.1, read on the forward strand.
CTAACTTAGAGAAGGGAGGACGTCGGTCTACTCGAATAACGTTACCGGTGCGTTTTCGAGGCACGTTTGTATACCGACCGGGAAATGGCTGGAATGAAAGAAAATAAAATCAGATTGAATATAATAAGATCGATTAGATCAAATTAACCGACCCATCTAACCCCCTCTAGGGAGCCGGTGGCGCATCGAATCTATTACAAAATCTGTACTATGCGAACCCAGCAACTCAGCCAGCCCACCCATCCATCCATCAATCCATCCATCAATCCATCAATCCATCCATCTACCCAGCCGGACCCACGCACGCCTTCATTCGTCCCACACCCATTCTAAACGATTTTATCCCCGGCGATAGCGAGATGGGTATGACGACCGTTCTGCGAGAGCGCGCGTGCAGCGAACAAGCGGACTGGCGGACAGAAAATGGGGGTACTATGTACATCTAGACATCCCGCCGCCGGATGAGATGGGAAACAAGGAAATGTGACGTGAAAGGGGTAATGGTGAAGTGGAGGTAGGTATCTCGTGCGGTTTCATGCCGCGCTCCATGACGTCCGTTGCGAGATCATGATGTAAAGGCCTTCAATACTTTTCTGATACGCGTTGTTTTTGGATTTATTGCTTTTTTGTTTGGCTAATCGAGACATTCATCCACTCAAGCCTTGACGGCGTACTTGCGCCTGAACATGTCGTCGATGTGGGTGAGGTAGTACGCGCCGGGCGCGATGCTGTCGATGCTGCCCTGGGGCGTGAAGTCCTTCTGCAAGTGCGCCTTCTCGCGCATGTTGCACATCTGATCGTAAACCTCGGGCTTGACAGTCCTGCGGGCTTCAAGTCTCTTGTGGAGGTCGATCTTCTCGCCCATCTCGGCGGTGCTGCCCTTGACCCGCAGCGAGAGCATCGACGACGCGAGACCGGAGCCGTAGCTGAAGATGCCGACGCGCTTGCCCTGAAGCTCGTCGCTCGACACGTTGGCCAGGATGGAGGCGAGGCCGCCCCACACGCTGCCGCAGTACATGTTGCCGCACATGGTGGGGACCTGGATGGAGGGCTGGACGCGGGCGTTGAAGCGCTTCTTGGACTGGTACATGTCAGTTTGTGGCTCATGTGCCGTTATACAGTCGGACGCACCAGAGTCATGAAGGTCTTCTCAACCGTCTTGTCGGTGATGGAGGCCTGGTAGTCGAGGTTGAGCAGCTCGGCGGGGACGTCGGCGAAGACGGGGTTCTTGGGGTCCTTGAGGTAGTCGTTGTACAGCAGGCGAGCGTACGACTTGTTTACGAGCTTGCACGTGGGCGCGTGGAACGTCATGTAGTCGAAGCGGTCGAGCGGCGTCTCGACGGGCTTGGCCGCGTCGCCGTTGGTGTGACCGTTGGCGTGCTGCGCCGCCAGCTTCTGCTCGCGCTCGTTGTAGGCCTTGTAGCAGGCGTCGACCGCCTCGGTGTAGCAGCGGATCGAGAAGTGGCCGTCAACGACCGGGTACTCGGACGTCAGGTCGGGCTTGTAGAAGTCGTAGGCGTGCTGCATGTAGGAGCCACGGAGACCGGCATCGAAGGCCAGGGGCGCGTCGGGGCCGATGAGCATGGCGACGCAGCCAGCACCACCAGTGGGACGGGCGTTGCCCTTCTTGTAGAGGGCAATGTCGCCGGCGACGACGATGGCGTTGCGACCGTCCCAGCCCGACGACTCGACCCAGTTGATGGAGTTGAGGACGGCGTTGGTGCCGCCGTAGCAGGCGTTGACGGTGTCGACACCCTCGATGTTGGTGTTGCCGGCGTCTTGGAAAAGCTGCATCAGCACCGACTTGACCGACTTGGACTTGTCGAGCAGGGTCTCGGTGCCGACCTCGAGGCGGCCGATGCTGGAGGGGTCGATCGAGTACTTGCGCAGCAGGGAGGTGACGGTGGTCAGGGCGAAGGAGTAGATGTCTGGGGCGTGGCTGGTCAGGGAGCTGCTCGATTGGGACCGGCGGGGCTTGCGACCTACCTTCTCTGTCGTCGCAGAAGCTCATCTTGGTCTGGCCCAGGCCAATCGTGTACTTGCCCTGGGAGACGCCATCGAACTGCTCGAGCTCGGTCTGGTCGACGCACTGGCTGGGGAAGTAGAGCTCGATGGCCTTGATGCCGACGTTTTGGGGACGGGCCATGATTGAAGACGCGGGGCGTGGATGAGGGTGGACGGAGGGTGGACGGAGGGTGGATGGAGGAGTGGAAGGCGAGGAATTCGGAGTGATGAGGAGAGGTAAATGGTGGAGGAGATGGGGTTCAGGGAGAACAATAGGTGGATTCAGTTGGTGTGGTGTGTCCTCGACATTTCTTTCTTGGAGCCAGAATCCCTGATCGTCCCTGTTGAGGCATGGTCTGAGGGTTGTGGCCCGTTGGGGGACTAGCGCAAGGTACACCGCCCTGGGAACCTTACCTTTCCACCACCAAGCAATTTGGCTCCCGTTGCGGCTGACAACCACACACCTGCAAATCTGCGAATCATCCAATCCTCCACCAGGACACTCCTCCACTCCGCTGGCCGCCTCTGCAGAACCACACGTACCTGCGTTGCACCGTACTCGACGTACCGCGACACCACCGCAGCATTTCGTCCGCCTCTCGGCCATGTCTCAGCGGCCCAGGTTGGAGGATGCGCGAAACTTTGTGACTTCACGCTCTCGCGCACCTCCAGCTGCCCGACCGTCATCGTCGCTGCCTCTGCACACACCTCCTTCGCGACGGCTCCTTGTTACGGTATCGCTACAGCATCTGGCTTCAGCTCCGCATGGCTTCTGACCACACGGGTACGCTGCGGTCAGCAAGCAGTCCAATCAGTCCCATCATGTGGTTCGCGCAGCCGTATGATGAACATTAAGCTCTTTACACAGCAACGCTGCTGCAGCGAGCCGGGGTTCTTATCTACACGTCGACTCGCTGCTAACGATACTTCTTCCTCGCCAGCTGAAACATCCCCATCTGGCCGATTAGAAATCGACAGCTGCGAATTCCAACGGCATCAATAATCCTGCCGTCGCTTCACTAATCCCGCAGTCGCTTCACGACTCGGGTCCTTGAAAGAGTCGCCGTGCCCGAACAGCCAATGGCAGAAGCACGCCGCTCACTTCGCCGCATCGTCTTGGCCATTGGACAAGCAGTTGCATGCAGTGTAATGTAGCGGGCTGGCTCCATATCAAGCAAACCAATGGACTATCCTCATCGCGAAGATGCCGGGCATATTGGTGTCTCTGATCCATCTCAACAGACCTTTTCTCAGCACTGTCCAGTCACCACCTGGACCCGGTAGGCCAATGGCTGCTGAACATCGTTGCATCCGAAAACCGGCAGCATCGATCTGTCGGTGGTGAGGTACCACGTTGCTCAGATCTTAGCCGTCAACTGTTAGTGTTGCCTCGGAAACACTATCATAGTTGGAGCTACTCTTGGCTCTCCACTCTGCTCATCCTAAGAGTAAGTTTGATGATAGCTCAGCTGTTCCTGAACGACTACCGAGCGTCAACGAAATGTCGACGGTCCAGCCTTCTATTGATTACACGCAGTAGCCAACTGAAAGCACCTGGATAGAGCATAGCAGAGCCAGGCGCCAATCCGCGGAGCGTTCCTTGACCTGATTGATCGCTCAGCCGACGTCCTGATGCTCGCATCCTTCAGATCGACTTCCCGTGGCAAAGTGGCAACAATCACTGCCCGCGCTGACTCTCACAGCATTCTTCCAGACATGGCATCGTGGTGCCTGGCTGCGGCGCGAGAGCAACAGGGCTGCACAAGGGCTTGCTTGACGGTCCGAAGCGTCCCTCGCTCGCCCGATCAGCAGGATGGATCAGTCTGGCTTGTTGCTGGGACGCGGCGCTTCCGCGGTAATGATGCCGAGTCCATGTCCATGCTCGCCAGATTTCGAAGCTCCGTGTGGAGTCGCTGGAACATCGCTGGCTGTGCGGCCGCTCCGGATCCGGGAGCGTCTGGCCGGTGGAGCGTACAAGAGGCGGGCTGAAAAGGGCTGTCGAATCGACGTCATAGGCGAAAAGAAGTCGCTTGTCGAAGTCACGTGAGTGGTTGGACGCCGGGCTGCTGAACGGAAGTTGCCATGTTGGGGTGCAGGATGAGGCAGATATGGCGATGGTAATGGCAATGGTTAAACAGGGCTGCATCAAGAAGCACTGTCAATATGCTCTCACCCACAATGCTCCCACTTGGCTCATCGCCAGCTCATCGCCGTGGCTGGTGACGGTGATGCAAGGCGAGCCATGGGCTTTGACGCCTGCCAGAAGGAGCTCCGCGGGCAGCACAGGACGATGTGCCGGCCAAGAGGAGCTCTAAAATCAAGGTTAACTTGCGGCATTTGCACTCGGAAAAAAGCAGGCTCTCAGATGCTAATTCGCAGATGGCCTTGATATGGTGATGCTGGGCTTCTTGGTGGGGGAAGGTCTCGACATCCAAGGCCGGCTAGGTGGAGGTCATGGATGGGGTCACAATCATGGGCCGCAACAGCCGCTCGAACCTGGAACAAGGGACGGCTTGCCGACCGAGTGCAGAGGTGCAGAGGCTAAACGCGATCCTGGCCTGTCTGACACGCTGTGCCCTGGCAGCTTGGCGCTCAGAGGGGGCGGTGGTCGATATGCTGTGCGTGTGCGCCGGGACCGGGTGGCATGCGCGCGACATGATGAGCTGCAGTGAGGGTCCAGAGGCAGTGGGATGGGCCAGCAGTGGGATGTGTACGATATCTCGGTGCGGTGATGGGTGATGGATGACGGGGGATGGGTGGTGGGTGGTGGGTGGTGGGTGGTGTATGATAGGTGGTGGGTGATGGGTGATGGGTGATGGGTGATGGGTGATGGCTGGCGGGATGGCGGCGGCTTTATTCTTTGCACTTTGCATGCACAAGTTGGTCGCGGTCGCAGGGATGGCCAGTCTCAGGTGACGCTAGACCAAAGGTGGCCAGCGCGCGCTTGCCCTCGCCGCGCTCTTCACTCTTGTGCTTCCGTCTCTTTGCCGGCCCAGCCAACCCGCTGCTGCCATCCTCTCCATACCGCACACCACACCCACACCCACGCCCACACCCACAACCAACGCCCGTACCCAGTACTCCACCACCAAAGTCGCTCGCTTCGCCCCTCACGCCCATCCGCCCACCGCAATCAAACTTCATCCCATCTGCGCCCATAGCCCGCCCACGACCACCCGCACTGGCAGAGAGCACCGACTAAGGAGGCTCAGCCGAAGGCCCTCGAGGTCTCCGGGCGCAATGGACAACCGCCAGCCATCCCATCATGACCCGAACACGCCCACCAACGACCACAACCCCAATGTCTTTGACGACGAGTACGCCGTGGACAACAACTCCGACCTCGACTTTGCCTTCGTAGCCGATGGCTTCAGGCCCTCTCAGTCGAATCCACCCGTCGCGAACCCGACAACCACAAACACCGTGCCGCTCGACCATCGCTCCTCGATACGGCACTCCATATCAGAAAATTTTCCTCCAGATTCCAAGCAGCAGCCGGCTCCCGTACCGTCGCGAAACAGCACAATGAAGGGCCACACGCCACAGAGATCGCTCACCATGGCCAACGACGGCACCGCATCCCAGGAACCGGACAGGACTCAAAGCATCTACTCCAACGCTGGCATCGGAAGAGCGCCTGCGCTTTCGCATCGCGCGTCGGTCGCGTCCACATCCTCTTTCGCGACGATGCAGCGGTCACAAAGCCCTTTCCAGGGCCATTCCGGTCCTAGTCATCCGTATGGCATGTATCCTCAGGGCACCGGTATCGTGCGTTCTCCAAGCGTAGCAACAACCTCCACCGCTCGCGCACCGCAGCGGACATATTCAGGACAAGGCCCTACGCATCCTTACGCCATGTACCCACAAAACGTGGTTGAAGATCCGGAAGAAACCGCTGCTCCACACGCACAGCAATCATTCCCCGTGGGATTCCCAGGACTGGGGCAAGGATTCCACAGGCAAATAGGGCCAGATGGAGAAGAGCAGGATATCATTGGCCCCGATGGACACACGGAACAATTACCACCCTATTCGAGATTTCCCGAGGAAGGTCCCACCAAAGCATCCATCTTAGCAGTACCGGAAGAGGACCCGTTTCAGAGTCCAGCCGACAGTGCTTCAAGTTCTAGAGACGCATCAAATGGTAATATTGTGCCAATGACAAGCATAGCTGCCACTCAACCTTCGCCGCCACCGCCTCCACAACCGCAAAGCTCCGGCCAGTCAGACGGCTCAAGCACCCTTGTTGGCAGCGAGGATCCCGAAAAGTCATGGAAAGATAAATCATGGCGAGAAAAGCGAAAGACGAAATTTCTCTGTGGGACTGTTCCTCTTTGGGCGCTCCTTGTAGCTGGTGGTGTGATTGTTATTTTGGCCGCAGTATTGGGTGGCGTCATAGGAGCGTTCCTGGGTCATCATGGGGAGAAGAAAGGGTAAGCATCCGTCACACTGACAGGCACGCCCGATATGCTGACGTGATACAGACCTGCAACCGTAACAGTTGTCAGCACGGCGTCACTGTTTGACGCCTCGTTTCTGACCGCCACACCGTCCAGCCTATCAGCATTGCCGACTGGAAAATACGCGCTTCCAATGGGCATACCTGAAACTGAAAGCAACCAGTGCTTGACGGAGTCCGACCAAACTGGCGCTTGGTCATGTACTGTTGAGGGACCGCCGTTGGAGATTGAAGTTGGGACGTTAGTTTCGAGCCACAGCAACTACGGCACTTCCTTGGAACCATTGGAGAACACGACCACCTTGCAATATGGCAGTCAGGCCCCCACCATCTCTGAGCAATCGCTCAGACTTGTCTCCGATCTGGATAATCCCAGCGAAGGGCCTGCCTGGCACTTCCAAACCTATTACGACAAAATCGTCATCCTAAGGGCGGACGAATTCCAAGCCGGACAAAACCTGCGGAAACGCAAGGCCCAAGGACAAGACGGACAAGGGCAAGGACCCAACACGCCCAGTTCCTCCTACTGGCAAAGTACTCCGCCCGCTGCCGCGCCCAGTGGCTTTGAGCTACCTCCGCAGTTCCGCCATCGCAACGAGGTGCAGAAAGGCGACACGCCCTGGTACTGCATCTGGAACTCGACCTTCATCGAAGGCTTCATCTATGTAAACGAAGACACCTCTGCCGCCGCCTCTGATGCGGCATCTGCCGCCATCGCCTCCGCCACCTCCTCCGGCTTCACCACCTCCCCCAGCCCAGGCCAGTTCTCCTCCTCCGGCCCCGCTCCCACCGCCAGCTCCACCTACAACGGCGCCGCCGCCACTACCACCTGGCCCCAATCCACCATCACCACCGCGCCCGAATCTTCAACCACAACCTCGTTCCCCGTCGAACGCCGTCAGGACTACAGCGAACTGTCCAGCGACGTGCAGTGGTACCCCCGCGTCGTCAAGATCGAGGAACGTCGCTTTGCGGGCCAGGGCGCTACGCCGTATTGCCAGAAGATGCAGCTTCTTGACAACGGCCATATGGTGCCCATCTCGTCGAATGGCCAGGCTATCATTGTAACGTTGACGGAGGAAGATCCGAACGAGAATTCGCTGTATGCGACGGCGACGTTGACGACGGGGAGTGACTCGTCTGGGGGTAATTCGAGGAGGCGGTTTGTGGAGAAGAGAGACGACGACGAGGATGGGAGCTGTCATTGCCAGTGGACCTTTAGCTAACCTTCCTGGCCTGTTGATGGCGATGAGGCGGAAGACGAGGAAAAAGCGTTGTTGATGGCTTCGGTCGACGAGGCCGGTTATTTGTTTCAGTCGGGATTTGTACACTGGCGTCACGTATGCGTATGCACGGCAGTGGTTCGTTCTACTTCACTTATGTTGGGCATGGGAAAGCAAGGGAGCGAGCAAGCAAGCAAACGGGCATTGGCGTTCTCTTCTGCTATTCCATCCATACTTTTCCGGTGGTGTTTCTTTTTCGCTTTTGGGCTTGGCATCGCAGCATTTTCTTCATCTCGCAGTCTCATTCCGAGTCAATCTCTCTCCCAGTCTTCATCTCCACACATCACTCTCTTTCTCCTTGTTTCATCTCAATGGTGGTTTAGTCAGGACAGAGAGAGAGTGTGTGTGCTTTTCTTGCTTTCTGTGCTTTGGGTCGGGCGGTGTTTTTTCTGATTGGGACGAGGAGCAACGGGGACGAATCGAATAGGGTCACACATGATTTGAGATGGTCGGCTCGGATGATTGATCGAGTTTCCGACCGGGGGTTTGGAGGAGGGAGACAACGAGGGCGAGTGCCGTTGAGAGTGGGTCAGACTCGATGCTGTCTACCACATAGCAAGGAAAACCATCTACTCCAAGTATTCATTCCTGTTTACCGGAGGATGAACAAGTGCACGTGATTGTCTGATGCTTCGAAGCCAGCGCGATGAGCGGTGCGGCCGGCTTCTCGTGCAGAGGAAGGGCCGTAAACGGGTCCTTCAACGGGTCCTTCAACGGGCACGGTGAAGGTCTCGTATGGACGGATCATGGACTGGAGGCAAAAGGGTCTGTGATATGAGAGCCCCCCGTATCGACGTTCTATTTTTGGCGGCGAGGGTTTTTCGAGACTCTGGGGCTAGGCTGGTTCGAGGTTGGGGGGTCGATCGGTCGGGGGCTGGAGCCGGGACGGGAGACAGGCTTCTTCTTCTTCTGTGATGAGCTTCGGCGTGTTTTGCTGCGGCTGCTGACGGTCCGCAGACACACTACAGACGGACGGCAAGTGGTTTGCTTGCTGCATACATACCACCTACATACTACACCTACCTGCTCCTTTTTGACTTCGAGTCGCTGTCCTGCTGCCTACTGCCTGCCTTACACTCGTTGTTGCACTGATCGCTGGAGGAATCGAGGGTTCGTGCGACGCCCGACACGCTTGCCTGGTGCTCCTGTTGCCGCTTGCTGGAACACGCTCGTTCGACCGCTCGACCACTCGACCACTCGCTCGACCACCGCGCCCGCTGCCGTGAGAGAATCGATCGACGACCGCGAGCGAAGAAGAGTGAGGATTCATTCGTTTGGATTGGGAGGTTTGAAGGGAGTCTGAAGGCAGAGGACCGCCTGCTTGGACCGCCAGCTAGGACCGCCTGCTAGGACCGCAGTAGAAGGTTAGCGGAGACAATCGCCACAGCTTCACGACAACACGACCGATCGACGACGTTCACGCTCGCGACGTTTACTACCCCGTTTCGCAGTCCAGGACAACGAATCCGCGGACCGACATAGCAGCCTCGAGAGCCTCTTAGACCCCCAGCGGTCATCTCCACAACCACACCCGTAGATCCCACCAATCTCACCTCTTCACCTCCAACCACCCACACTCGGATCAACACGATGCGTCCCACGCAGCTCCTCGCGACGCTCGTCACCGTCTCCACGCTCACGGCTGCGTGGCCATGGCCGCCAAACTTCGCCAAGGTCAGGGAGGTGGTGGGTGTCGAGCGCGGGCTTGACGGGCTTGAGAATCTGATCTATGGACGGGCTGATAGTACGAGTGGTGAGTGAGACTCTGGCACTTTGTGCCAATGAGCCCATGAATGAGTGCTGGAATGGCTACGATTGAGGGAGCCAGACATGAGACGACGTACTGACAAGCATCGTAGCCACAGACTCCTCCACCGCAGCATCCTCCGCCTCTGCCAAAGCAACCGGCACATCCGACAACAGCGCCGCCTCCAAAACCTCCGCGGCCACCACCGCCGACTCTACCGACTCGGCCGCCACCACCGGCACCAACACGGACAGCAGCGCAACGGGCAAAACAACGGGCAAGACCACGGGCACCGCCAAAGCCACGTCCGACGACAGCAACACCGGCTCCGCCAACAGCACCTCGTACGACGCGCGCCTGGGCGCCGGCGGCATCAGCATGCTCACCCCCGCCGCAACCGCCACATCCAGCTACTACAAAATCGGCGACTGGGTCTCGTTCGCGTGGAACTACACGTCTCTGTCGGCGACGCCGTCGGCCGTCAACGTCATCGCCAGCTGCAGCCTCAACGATGCCACCTACACCATCGCCGAGAACATGAGCGTGCACCAGACCGGCATGGTCTACTGGGACACGAGCAAGGACAAGAACGACCTCGTCCAGGAGACGTACACGCTCGTCGTGTATAACGCGGCGCATGCCGTCACGCAGACGGCCGGGGCCGGCTACTTTGGCGCCGCGAGCGCCTTCACGTTTGCCATGTATGCGCCGCAGACGTATACGCCTAGAAGTGGTATGTGCCTCTCTGCCTCTCTCCCCCTCTCTCTTCCTCTCTCCCCTTTCCTCTGAACCCGCTACTCGGAAGAATCAGATCGACTAACACGTAGGCCCTCTCCCGCCGATGGACGCATAGAATGGACTTGCGTCGCCTGCGAATCCAGCGGCATCACCAGCGCCGAGAAGCAGACGCTGGGCTTCCTGTTCGCCATGGTTGGCGTCACCATCGCGTCGTTTACGTGGTTTGTTGTTGGCTTCGGCGTCGTTTAGGGGGTGGTGGCGTCGTGAGTGAAGAGGGGAATCTGGAGAGCGGGAATGGGGGGATGAGGGCGATGAGGGCGATGATGGGGTTGCTTGCTTGCTTTCGCGGTCTCTCTTTGATGGGTGTTTGGTTGGCATTGGGAGCATTGGATTGGCGTTTTACTTTCCGGGCGGTTCTTGCTTGTCTTCGATACGCGCTCCTTTTGACGTCTTCTGTGGATACGATATGGCTGTATGTTTGATTGGGCGAGTGGGCGAGCGAGTGAGGAAAATCAGCGCTGGCTTTGTTGACGGGGGAAAGGGTTGGGTGGGAGGGTGGGTGCTGAGGTGGAAGATAGGAGCTGCTAATATCGAATCAATGGCCGCAGGCGCACGCGCATGGGTTTTGGTGTTGTCGTTCCCTTTCCTTTTCTCTTCTGTTTCGCGTCTCTTGGTTCTTCTCTTCCGTGTCTCTTTTTCCTCTTCTCTTCCGTGTCAGACTTCTTCTTTGTCGTCGGCTTGGTCTTTTTTTTTATGCCGTGAGCGGGGGAGGGGGGAGGGGGGAGGGGGTTGGCTTTTCCCTTGCGGCGGGATTGGGTTTTGTGCCTTTTTTTTCGACGGTGCTGGTGTTTTTGGGGGGGTTGTGTACATGTGAGGGTGTGAGGCCATGCGAGCCCAGCCAAGTCGACGTTCTCCTCCTCGGCTGTGCTGGCTGCTGGCCGCCGCGCTTGCTTGCTTGCGCGCGTGCGTGCGTGCTCGGGTTCGCTCGCGGCGCCTGCTTCATCTCGTCCCATCTGATTTCTTATGGTGGCCGAGGGGTTTGTGGTCGATGAGTGCGTGGGCGAGGGGGAGGGGGAAGACGCGTGGGATGTGGGATGTTGGAGTAGGTGGGTGGGTAGAGGAGAGTAGAGGGGAGGGGAGGTGGAAGGCAGGGTATAGGGACGGGTAGGGAGGGAGATGGAGGGAGATGGAGGGCAGGGAGGGGAGGAGAGGGGAGGGGAGGGAGGGAGAGAGAAAGGGAAAGAGGGAGAAAATGGAAGGAGGGAGAGAAGGGGAGGGAGGGAGAAAAGAATAGGGGCCCGTGGATGTATCAGCCTGGTTTGTTGAATGCGCGTCGCGATGGTCATTCGGCGGATAGGATGTGGCATGCGCTGGGTGGGGAATTGGGTGGTGGGTGGGTATAAGAGCAACGTTCCTGGTATCTGAATCCTATGCTCTACATGTGGCAGTTGGCAGAGGTGCCAGCGGCAGCTGTAGAGTTGGTCGGCTTGCCGAAGTTGAAGTTGGCGAATGGGTTGGCAGGGAGTGTGGGTGAGGAGGAGTAAGTTCAAGAGCCAGGTCGTTATATCGTGGAGCAAAGTATCCTTGGGGATTGGTATATGATGAGGGAGTTCAATTTGCTGCGGTTGGCTACGAGTATATCGATTTCTTCTACTGCCGGTTCTCTTTCAGTTGAATAAGGCTCTTTTGCGTTCGTTGACGCTTTAAGCGGGTTTTGGACGGCGGGTGACGACGTTGGTTTCTTGCTTCACTTGAAGTTGGATGGAGCTTTGCATGGACCTGGAATATTCTGTCGGGTTGCGGGTGAGACAGCTTCACGTGCGGGTGCAAACGGCGGGATATAAAGGTAGCGTCCATCTCCAACTTCTCTAACCTTCTTCCTTCTTTACCTACAACCCTTCCGAAAACTTTTCTTCGAGTACAGCAACAAATTGTTAGACTTACCACCGACCTTAGAACTCGCCGCAATGCATTCCCCTCGCCCCAATCCGCCTAGCGAGATCCCCTCCAACCCTACGAGAGAAAGGCCCAGTTTCGCGCCCTTCGCCAACCAGGTCAACCTCGTTCATAAGGCCGAGCTCAACCTCCGCACGCACACCTATTCGAACGGCACAGAGAGATCCTTCGCCAACAAGCCGCCGGTATACGGCTTTTCTCTCTCCCACGGCTCCCTCTGGCCTGAAAACACGCCACTGGTAAACGTTCAGGGATCCCTCGTCCCAGGTAACATGATCTCCTCGCTTTCGTTGCGTTTATCTTCACATACGCACTGATGGTACACTTCACTAGACTGGGACCTTATCATGAGGGAGGAAGTCGATCCCGAGCTCGGCTCTCGTCTCCGTCCCTTTGTCGCGCTGCCTCTCCCGGTACTCTCCCAAACGCAAGAGCGTCGTCGTCGTCGGAAGGCGAATAAGGAAAAGAAGGTCGAGGAGAAGAAGCAGCCGTACTCCCGCGCCAACGAATGCATCTTCACCCAGCAACTTGCCGAGCAGCAGCAGCACTCCCCGCACCATGCGAATGCTCTCCGCCCAGGCGCTCTCCAAGCTACTGCCTCCGCCGCTGCGATCTCAGCGCCTGTCCCACTCGTCCGCAGCCGCCCCGCAGGAATCCGCGCTGGCGGAGACATCATCACGGCTGAGCAGTTCGCGGAGGTCAACCTCTTCCGTCCAGAGACCCCAATCCCCGCTGGCCGCGACGGCGATGTTCTCCCTGAAGTCTTTCCTACGCCAGAGCAGGTTGATGCAATTACCCGCTACCACGCTTCTCCAACGCCCAGCTCCCCCACCACAGTCATCCGCGACCCCATCAGGCGCGAGAGATCAGCTCTGTGTCTCGTGTCCGGAGAGCACGGCGTGGGTGGGCCTGCTTTCGGGGTAGGCCATCGGCGCCGACGCAGTTCGATCTCGGGCCCGGCCATCTCAGGACATATGCCGGTGCCTGAGGGTGAGGAGGACGCTGTGGTTGAGCCAGAAGAATAAAGAAAGGGTGATGAAGACGGAGAGGATAGGCAGCAGATGGTATCTCGCTATGGTGCTAGTCTGCCTGGGCAGGCGGGTATCTGGTAGGGAGATTATCGATCCATATGATCAGGCACGGCGTTGAGGAATGATGGTTTCTGTTGGCTCAATTGAGTTGATGAGTATGCTGGTGCTTTGGGATGAAGGTTATTGAGTGCCGTATACGATGGCAAGTAGTACTACAGCAAGCTTCTCTATCCAATGAACACATTCCATAGAGTAGCAGTTGTGACCTCGACATCCTCATCCTCACTCACGGCCACCAACTTCGCAAACCCCTCCGACCGCCAAAGATGAGATGGTGTTTGATAGTTGAGGGATATGGGTTTGGGAGATGGAGCGTAAATGCAATGGTGTTTTATACGTGGGCTTGAGGGCTGCGTTAGCTTTTCCGCCTGCCGACCTCGGTATTAAGTTGATAAGCTTTCCGGGCACCGTGGAGAGGCATCTCGTTTAAAACGTTCAAAGCTGTGGTGTTGGTCTTTTGAGTCCTGAGTGATCTTCACATCGATGCCTGGGTCCGGCTCAAACTTCGGGGCTGCGGGCTGCAGGGATAACTAACGTAGCAACTCTAAGAGTCGACGATAGCCTTCTGAACAATTCAACGAACCGGGAGGATATTCGTGGTATAGACAATCGAATGTGAGCTCTGCGTGTGTGAACATCAACATTGTCGTCCAAGAGCGAAGTCGCTGGCTCACGACCCCGGCCTCGGCCTGGCGACCAAATCCTTCCCCATTCGGAATAGCGCAGGGCTGGCGCAGTCCCATGCATCGCTGACTGCGGGCGGAGAGAGACATCAACGAACGAACGCACTCAAGCCCCCAAATACACCTCCACGTACGACGCGCTGTGCATACAGCTCTACACTTCGCCCCTCTTCACCCGTCACTCGGCGGCATCACCTGCTTTGCCCCTCCACCCTCGACCACGCCCCTCCGTCAAGATCTGCTGCCAGCAGACCCATTGACCGCCCGGCGCTGTATATCCTCACGGCCGTGTCGACCCCACGGATATCCCCCAGGCCACTGCGCGCTGGCAAAGCCCGACCCGATTACATTTTCCCCCGCTCTCTCAGCTCTCTCAAGAACACGCCTGCTCGCCACAATCTCCAAGATCTTGCCGGCAGCTGCAGCCTACGCAGACACCCGCTCTCCGAGACTGCCCCCCGGAAGCTACTCTCCACCGCCCGGCTCGCGAGATGCCGTGCTTTCAGGGCCTCGCTGTGAGCATTCACACGCCTGACGGGCCGCTGCCAGAGTACTCGATCCAGAGGCAGTCCCGCCTTCACCGCATCGCAAGCTACATTCCCGTCCCGCCGGCCAAGGTCCCTGCGGGGTCCACGTCCAACAAGCCCGAGCAGTCTACCTTTGCCATATCAATCACTCTCCTCACACCCGGTCTCAATGTCCCGTACTCGACCCCGCGCCCCACGCCCGAAGATCCTTACCCACGCGCAAAGATTGTCGGCGGCCTGCCGGGGCTCGGCGCTGAGCGCGGAAAGTATGGTCCTGTGATTGGGCCTTACGTTCCCCTCACGGCCTCGCCGAACGAAACGGTTGCCGCCTACATCTACTTTGACGGTCGACCAAAGGAGGAGGTTGCTACATTGCTGCGTCGGGGCGAGGAGACTTGGGTGAACTCGCGCTGGGTTAGCGTGCCCGAGTCGGAGGGAGGAGGTCTTGCTGAGCGGGAGTTCCTGTTCCGTGAGGTTGGACTGGAGCGCTGGCTGAACGGACTCGACCTCGAAGGCAAGGATGTCGCTGCCAGACTGGAACGGAGAAAACAGAGGCTGGAGAAGAAGCGCAGGAAGAAGCGCGAGATGAAGGGAAGTGACGATGACGATGAGGTGGAAATGTTGACAAAGCCCATCGACCGTAACGGCGTGCTTCGTTATGGCGAGAACAAGAATGCCCCGGTCGAGAGCTTATCCGGGGATGAGGGCCTGTTTACATCGGACTCTGATTCGGAGGACGAGCCGCCGACCCCCGAAGCCGCTGGCCAGATCAAGGTCGCGCTCTTCCGAGTCCTGGCATCGGGTGAGATCAAGAAGGGAGAGTATTCACCTCAGTTCGACGCGCACGACGACGACGACGGATCGGCTCAGAATGGCGAATCGAGCAACGGAGATGCGGACGTCGACCACACTACCAGCTTCGCCAAGCCGAAGTCCTTGGACCCGAAGTCTATCAGCACGCAGACAGTCACAGGCATCGACCCCCCGGATAAGCCCTACGCCGTCTTTACTTTCTTCTACCGCGGCGAGAGTAAGTATCTGATGGTGGGCTTCCGCTACTTGTGCTAATGTGATACAGAGCAACTCCGCAAAATGGGCATCCTGGCCTCTGAAAACACCGTCCCCCAGACGCCTGTGGCCGCGAAGCGTAAATCGCAAGGCCTTGACTTCAGCAGCATCAAGCCGCTTACCAATAGCGGCGTCAAGAACTTCGTCGGCTACCGCGATCCCTCGGCCACACCAGCCAAAGCCCGCAAAGGCAAGGACGGCGAGAAGAACTTCGACGCCATGGACAGCGACGCGGACGATGATGACGATGCTAACGTAGGCGCCGCCGACGACAACTATGAGGTTGCGGACGTCAAGGCAGAGACGGGCATGTTGTCCCCCGAAGACGCGATGCGCCAAGGAGAGCTGGCCGATGGCATGCGTAAGATCAAGGTAATGAAGACTTCTATCCCCCCCTATCAATTTTCTAAACTAGGCACAGTTAAAAAGACAACACTCCGCCGACCCCGTCACCGCGTCCGGGACATCCAACGCCACAACCGCCTCCGGCTCCGGTACCCCTACCTCGACCACCGGCGCAGGTCCGTCGATCAAGCTCGAGCCAGGCACGTCGACGACTAACGCCCTCGCCGCTTCGCTCGGAGACGTTGAGCCTGCTGCGCTTGTCGGCAGCCCGTTCAAGAAGCAGAGGAACAGCCTTCCGGGCTTTGGGGGCGCTGATGATGACGCGAGGCATGCACTTAGTTTGCCGCCGAGTGCGTCGAACTCAGCCGGAGCGCAGCAGGGGAGGAGTATGAGTGAGAGTGGGCTTAAGCAGGAGAGGGAGGTCGAGGTCAAGAATGAGCATCATATGAGTGAGGATGAGGAGCTGTGAGGTGTTGCTTATTGATGGAGACAGTATCAGGGGAAGATGCCTTGGTGGCTGGAAGGAGGGGCATTGATGCCAGATGGATGCAGCTTGTCTGTGAAGCAGCTGCGATAAGGGAGTCATGGACTGCAGGACCTCATTCCTCGACATCCGTCACACCACCCGTCCAGCTGCCTCTCGTTCAGAAACCTACAAACAACAAACTCAAACTCAAACTCAAATACGTCTACCCCCCAACAACATCAAACTGGCGCAACATGGAGTCACGAACGGCAAGCAAACTCACTCTGTTCACTTGTCCGTCGGGGTTCTACTTTAAGTACAACCCCCACCACCTGCTCTTCTCCGTCTCGTCTTCGTCTTTACAGACGAGCAGGCACACTCCCCCAATGCGTTCTCTTAAATCCCAATATACCGACGTCATGAAAACCAACAATGATCGACTGGAAAACGAGGAAGCTTTATATCGAATCGAAACCCATCGGCGACTGCAGTGTGACTGAGGCACTATATGGCCAGAATCGAAGCTATCATCAACAAGCAAGGCGTTCTCTCATTCTCGTTCTCCTTTCTACCTCCTAGGAGTCTGGCGACAAGGCAAGGGCAGTATATAGAAGGTCTGACGGGTTGCTGGGTTGTTGGGTCGGCGGTTTCTTGCGTGTACTGATGCTGCTGCTTGCTTCATCTGCGTCTACTCTGCGTCTATATCTGCCTGGGTCTGCTTCCAAGTCTGCCTAGACCCTGACTCTGAGCGGCTCAAGTCTTATATCTGCGGACTGCATGGGAGGCGGAGGGGGGGTGCTTTTTTGCTTGTCTTGCTACCAGTAGCTAGTTTCTGGTCTTTGACGACGCCCGAGAATACCCAAGGAATCTTTTTGCGTGCGCGTGTTCTGCGGCATGTTATCATGCTCCTTCGTAGGAGATCCAAGTGAAGTACCTCGGTATTTGTGTGCGTTTAAGCCCATGATGATGTACATCCGCTCCGGTCAAGGTTCTCGCAAAAGTAGATCTGGGCATCTAGAAAGCCTGCTCTTTACAGTCTCCTCTTCCTTGTTGCTTCACTTCTCAACTCGGCGGTTACAGTGCAGATCGCCCAAGTGCCCTCACTACTGGATTCTCCGTCCTCGCTGACTAGTCACGCTCGAGATTCTAGGATACACCGTATCCTGCCTTCCGCAGTGCTACTGTGGATTTAAAGATGATGCCCTGTTTACATCTCCAAACTCAATCAAGAAGACGACGACTGACGATGATCCCCAGAATATGATACAACAGCGATAATCGGGACCTCCCCAGGACCTGTATGACCACAATCCGCACGGAGCAAAACCGCTTACTGAAGAGTTCGCGGAGTCCAGGAAGAAAGATGGGTTGACGCCCGCCGTGTGTAGAAAAAGCGAGGGCGTAGCTACCGTAGTATTATTTTTTCAAGGAAAAAGGCGCCTGAGATGTTTTTTTTTTCTGATGGAGTCAATCATCGTGACATCCCATCGATTTCTCAACCCGTAGTCGAGAGAAGAACTGTCCAAACTCCAGCCGTTCTTCTTGCTGCTCTTTCTTTCTTTCTTTCTTTCTCCTCGTCCGTCTCGTCCCTCGGCGCCAACAAACAAAACTCAAAGGCCCCAAAGCAAGAATGTGAACGCAGAACTTTTGTCTCCTGCGCTACTCATGCGTCTTCGATAGTAATAATACCCACCTCTATCTTTCTAAAGCCAGCCAAGAAAACCAGCTATACCGAGACAGGCAATACAATAGTCCTCAGTCTCATCATCACACCATCCTCAAAAGACCTATTCACGCATCCCGCACAAAGCAAGCAACAACGCAAGCCAGAAAACCCCGATGAAGTCCAAGCTAACTAGCTGGTGGAGGAAGCTGCGTACAATACTCCTCTACACAGCTGCGGCGTTGACGGCAGAAGAACGACGTCGCCGTTCGTGTTCGGCGCCTTCTAACGTTAAACAACAACCGCCCTCCCGCACCAACCCCGCCCGCCCCAGCGAACCGACCGAAGAAAAAAACACCGCCGTCATCGCCTAGCCGAAGCGCCTCTACAACTACCCGCCGAGGACGGCATCCAATCAATCACCCCTTCACCTCATCCCAATTCCCTCTTCCCCCTCCCGCCCTCCCGCCCTCCTGCCCTCTTATCATAATGCCCAACCCCAAAATCAATCTCATCCACAGGCACCATGGCCTAATGGTAAGGCGCTACTTTCCGGTGGTAGAGATTGAGGGTTCGAGTCCCTCTGGTGTCGGAACAACGTCCCTGTGTCAAACATTTCTTTTGCTCTTTTTGCCCCCCGCTTATCGCACTCACTCATGACACTCCTCACTCATGGCACTCGCTTGCGGTCCTTTTTTGCAGCCACCTGTGCTCCCCCCCCCACTTGTGGCATTTGTGGCATTTGTGGCCCCGCTCGCGATCCTTTTTTACCTCCACTCGCAGCCTCTTTCCGCGGCCTTACAATTTCCCCATTTCCAGCGTTCCCATGTGTGCGCCGAGTGGGTTTTATTTTGGCCGTTTGATTTCGACGTGTGGGGAGGAGATTTTTGGGGCGGGGCGGGGCGGAGCGGGACTTTTTTGCGCTGGGGGATGGGTGGATGGGGTGGGGTGGGATGGCATGGGGTGGGATGGCATGGGGTGGATGAGTCGCGGAGGCAGTTTGCACAGCGAGCGACGACGATGCGAAGTGTGGATTTGGGATGTATGAAACAGAAGCAGAAACAGAAGCGGAAGCAGAAGCAGAAGCAGGAGGGGGCTTGGAGATCAGTACTCGACCCTCGATACTCAACACCACACCAACGTAGCAGCGTCAAGGCACGTCAACCCAACCAATCCGTTACAGGCACAATCAAAGAGTCATCAATCCCAATCTGTCAAAGGGACGCTGTTCATTCCACGCCTAACGCTACGCTACGTGCGTGGAGACGGAAATGCGCGGAAAGCAAGCAAGAGCCAAAGGGGCCAAGCAGAGAGCCAAAGCATTCAAGACGCTTCATTTCCCTCCCATTCCCATCCGTCCGTCCGTCCGTCCGCAATTTTTTGGTCCTGATTTCATACATGGAAAAATCCGCTTTCCTTCGTACTGCTGCTGCCGATACAAGTACACATCCCCCGATTCCCCGGTCGTAAACTCATAGTCGCATGAAAAGAGAAGAGAGAGAAGGGGATAGAGTGGAAAGGGCGGGCGTCCTTGTCAATCCATCATCCCTTCACTTCCACTGTTCGCTTCATAGAACGTCTTCGAACAGGGGCATCGATTGGTCTGGTTGGGAGCTGACTAACTTACAACTCCTCCTTGACGCGGTCGGTAGCGCGCTGGTAAGCCTCGCTGGCAGCGTGTTTCGCCGTGCTCGCCTGCTCCGTCGCCGCATCCGAGTACGCGCTGCCAGACTTGCTCGCTGCGGACATGGCGCTGCTGGAAGAGCTGGCAGCGGACTTGCTCGCCTGGCTGGCCGCGCTCTGGGCCGACTTGGAAGCCACGGAAGCAGCGCTCGAGCCGGAAGCCGAAGCGTAAGAGGTGGCCGAGACGCCGCTGGCAGAGGCCTGCGAGGCGACGAGGCCGAGCTTGGACTTGATCCAGTCGACGTAGTAGCCGGCGGCGCCATAGGCCTGGTCAGCCTTCAGGGCGGCGTCGTCGGTGGCGCGGGCGTACTGGTTGCCGGCGGAGGAGGTTGCGGCGCCGTAGGCGGAGACAGCGGAGGCAGAAACATTGTCGCCGGTGAGACGAGCGCGGTGCTTGCGGGCGAGGGCGATGAGCTCGTCACGCTTGGAGCCTTGGGGAACCTTGATACCGTTCTTGTCGGCCCATTCCTTGATCTGGCTGTCAGACCAAGCGTCGAGGAGGGCGTCGGTCAGAGACTGCTGGGCACCGGCGGCGGAAGCGGAAGCAGAGGCGGAGGCTTGCTTCATCTGCTCGCTGGCGAGACGAGAGTTGCGGCGGACCGTGGCAATCAACTTGTCGCGAGTGCTGGGCTGAGGAGCAGGGTAGCCACGCTCGTCGAGCCAGGCCTTGAGGTCGGATTCAGACCAGCTCTCGTAAAGCCAGTTACCGGGGTAGGAAGCGGTCTCGCCAACCTTGTCGGCAACAGACTGGTAGTTTTCGCGGGTGGCCTTCAGAAGAGTGTCACGAGTACGGGGCTGAGGGCTGGGGATTCCATGGCGGTCGAGGAAAGCCTTGAGCTGAGAGTCGGTCCAGCTGCGTCATGTTAGTCTTGGAATGAGTTTGGATCGTCAGTCACATACCTGTCGAAAACCCAATCCTTGACGCTGTTGTAGGCATCGGAAGCCTGGTCCTCAGTCTCATACCAGTAAGCCTTGACCGACTCGATCAGGCTGTCCTTGTTGTTCTCGGCGCCCTTCTTCGCCTGCTGGCCCTTGGAGCCGAGGTAGGACTGGAGCTGGTTCGTGTCCCAGTCATTGTACGGCTGGGCGACCTTGGAGTTCCAGTTGTCCTTGACCAGGTTCTCCAGGTCCTTACGGTCTGCGGGGGTGGGGTAGAGGACGTTGTGGTCCGACAGCCACCTCTCGAGCTCGGTTTCGTGCCACTTGTTGTAGGCTGCGGTCGTCAGCATCAGTCGGCGACGAAGGGGAGTGATGTGTTGAGTGCGGAGTGTGGTAAGGGAGTGAGTGCACTTGATGCTACGTACCAGCCTTGCCGAACCAGGTGCTGGCGACGGCACCATCAGCGGCCAGAGCCACCACGAGGGTGGACAGCAGCGAGAACTTCATGCTTCAGTTGCTGTCGGGGTTGAGAGTAGTGTTGGAAGGGTGAAGCGGGTTGCAAGGTGGATGAGAGGAAGAAGATGGTGATGGAGGAAGAGGAATGTTGTTTGGGGTGATTGGGGTGATTGGGGAGAGTTTGCTCTTGGGTAAGCTCTCGCCATGAAAGCGTACGCTGACGTAGTTGTTACCGTGGGGATCTGCTTGAGGGCAAGCGGGAGCCAGCCAATCGGCGATGGCCAAGCAGAAGGCATGATGGATGATGGACCACCAAAGAAAACACAAGCCACACTGCGCTACCCACCCGACATCTCCACCAAGGAACTGACATCACGGAAATCAATCAAATTGACGCGTACGCCACAGCACATCACGCGAGCTCAGCATATGAATCCGTTTCGTCATGTCAGCGCTTCAGTGGCGCAGAGGATATCGTAGACTAGTAGTGTACAGGTGCAACAGAAGAGATTCGTGTCTGCCATCAAGGCGCCTAGCCTCACCGCGCTCTCAAACAGAGCCTTCAAATCCAGAATTGACGAGGACAATCGCGGCGAGCATCAAGATACTGTACTGGGTTACGCAGCCATCAACAGCAAGCCATTCGAGTCGCCTTACGGCTGCCTGTCTGCACCACCTTGACCTAAGTTACAGCACCAAGTCAGCCACGACTCAGTCACAATCCCCACTTCCCCTCAAAGATCAACATACCAGACCAGAATCCCTTTGGCACCTTGTCCTTTTCGGCGTCCTCGTTACTGATCTTTGTGTCGGCCCTCTCAGCACGCTGTTCCATTTCGCGGTTGTGTTGGGCCACCTCCTCGCTCTCTTCTTTGGGTGGGTTGGCGTTTAGGATCTTTGGTTGCGCACCTTTGACTTGCTGGGATTTGTTGCCGTGGCCGCTGCCTTCAGACTTGCTGGATCCCGTGTTGTGGCCGTCGGCGGTGCCCTTGGTCGGCGTGGTGCCGGTGCCTTGACCTGCGCTCGGCGGAGGAGGACCTGGGTGCTCCAGGTCTGACGACTTGCTTGGGCCTTGGTCTTGCGGGTTCTCGCCGACGGGGTCGCCTTTGCCGCTGCCGTAGTCGCCGGACGCGAAACCGCGGGAGGCCATGGGGAGGGTGGAGCGCGAGGTGGTGATGGAGGAGCGGGCCGCAGCGACGCGGAAGGTCGAGAATGGGCGCAGGAAGCTCATTGTGACGAGTGAAGGGGATGTGATGGGTAGGAAAGGATTACGGGAGGTGTTTGAGGTGGGTGATGGATTGGGAGTGTTCGGATTGGGTGTTGATTGGGAAAAGTCGAGCCGCATTCGCAGTGTAGAGCTTCATCTCACAGTGACGTCAAGAGCCATGACTGCGCTTGTGGTCAGTAAATGGCGCCCGAGCTCTGGCTTGCCGCGCCACAGAACGGTCTGGGGGTTCAAGGATAAGGCTGTGCCTGGGGATACTTTCTGCAAACACCAGATGAGATGCCGTGACACTCTACTGGAGAGTCCTCTGCCAGCATCATGTTCAGCGCAAGCAAGGCGCAGGAGCATTCCGTCTCTCCCCACCCAAGGCGGCGCTCCTTTCGGCATGCAGCCTCGCTCCAATCGGTTTGCATCCTCACACCGCCCGGACAGGCGTGATGGCCGCCAGCCCAGTCCATTGCCAACCCGCCACGCCAAACCTGTTGGCGCCTCCGTTGCCCAGCCGCCATAGCAAAGACGCTTGCTGGAGACTTTGCGTCCTCGCATGAAATGGACGACCACCCTCGTTCGAGGCGCAAGCACCACAGCGTGCGCTACGTGAGGGCGTCGTCAGCGCACATGGACGAGCCTGAGGTCGAGCGACTGAGACGAGCGAGAACGGAGTACTACAGCGTCCCGGCAGAGGAGCGACAACACAGAGATCCGGGCAGGCGGATGACACAAGAGACGGCGGTGCCTAGGCGACGAGCGACAACGACAGCGAGATCGAGCGGACGCAGACACTCTACCCGGGAACATCGTCGGTCGAGATACGCGGATGACGAACCGCGCAGGTCCTCTAGAAGAGAAGAGCCAGACGACGATGACGGGAGATATGTTTACACCACGGTAACCAGGGAGAAACATGGTGGTTCCAGGAGAACGTCACGGCAAGAGCTGGGCGCGAGTCGGACCACACTGGGCCGCAGTCCAAGAGATGGCAAGACTTTGTCACGCTCGGGGACGAGCAGGAGGAGTAGAGTCCTGTCTCCTGAAGCAGAACGGACCAGTCGAAGAAACAGAGTCCTGTCTCCTGAAGCAGAACGGACGAGTCGAAGAAGCAGAGTCCTGTCTCCGGCAACAGAACGGGCATCGAGATATGAGGATCGCGGTGAGCGAGACCTTGCTGCTTCGACTCAATCTGTTGAGCGAGCAGCGCGGCCCAAGGTGAAGAGGTTCGTCACGTTCCTGTAGTTATCGACGAAGACGACCAGGACTTACCATATCGCAGGACCACATCTCTACAGAGCTCCCGACCCGTCATAACCAGACCCTCAATCAGAAGAAGCACCACCATCAAACCCCGAGAAGACGTCGAAGCCGTCCGCCCACCCACAACAGGCTCCCCCTCACCGACCAAAGAACGCCGCAAGAGCACCGGCATCCTCGGTCTATTCCGCCACGTCCCTCCTTCTTCCCACAGCACCCCCGAGAAGCAGCAGCTAGTCTCCTGCCTCATCTGCCTCTCCGACACCATCCCGCTCTCGCGCTCCGCCCTCCTCCCCTGCTCCCACCGCATGTGCCACCCGTGCCTAAAACGCCTCTTCACCCTCTCCATCACAGACCCCCAACACATGCCGCCCACCTGCTGCACCAGCGCCCCCATCCCCCTCAAGCACGTCGACCGCCTCTTCAGCACCAGGTTCAAGATCCAGTGGAATAAAAAATACCAGGAGTACACGACCGCGAACCGCATCTACTGCCCCAACCCCGGCTGCGGCGAGTGGATCCGCCCGGAGCACATCAGCACGCCCACCATCCCTCCCACCGCCGCCACCGCAAGCGGTGCCGCAAGCGGACGGCAGATGGCCAAATGCGGCCGCTGCAAAACCCGCGTCTGCGTCTCCTGCAACGCGCGCTGGCACGGCAACACGTCCGACTGCCCCAACGACTCGGAAACCCAACGGCTGACCGAGATCGCCAAGCGCGAGGGCTGGCAACGGTGCTATAATTGCCGCGCTATGGTCGAGCTGAAGGAGGGCTGCAATCACATGACTTGTCGCTGCAAGGCGCAGTTTTGCATGCTTTGCGGGGAGCGGTGGAAGGGTTGCTCGTGTCCCTGGTTTAATTATGCGGATGTGGAAGAAGGGGGGAGGGGGGTGCCGGGGCATGAGTATGTGGTTAGGAGGGTTGCTGGGGAGGGGGATGAGGGAGGGGATGTTGATGTGGATGAGGGTCGGATGCAGGCCATCTATAACGAAGCCCGCACCCGCCTCGCAAGACAACGGCAGCGTGATAGGCAGAGGGTGAGGGAGGAAGCGGATGAGCGGTTGGCGAGGAGATTGCAGAGGTTGGCGCTGGAAGAGGAAGAGGAGCCGGAGGTCGAGGTCGAGGTTTATGCGGTGGGAAATGCGGGGGCGCATCATCTGAATGAGAGCTATCGGGTTCGTCCGCCGATGAGGGCGCACACGGTTAGGGAGACGGGGAGAGAGGGTTTGAGGGGCGGCGTGGGGAGTGGTGGTGGTGGTGGTGGTGGAAGAGGGGGCTCCGGTGCGGTCGAAGCGTCCGTTATGGCGGGCTTGAGCGCCGATGGTAGTGGGAGTACGGGGCAGGGGAGGGTGGGGACGTGGTTGATGCATGTGGAGGATGATCCGGCGGAGGTGGAGGGGAGGAGGGCAGCGAGGGTGGGGCAGGTTTATTGATGCAGAGGAGAGGGAAGAGACAGGAGGGGAAATTGAAGAGGGAAGAGAAGATGTTGATGACAGCGGTTAGTATGATTATGTTTATGACTACGATTATGATTACGATTACCATCACGACTACTAGATAAACACGAGGACAGATTCGCGGGACAAATTTCTACAGCTATGCGAACCTAGCAATTAACTCTCACCACCGTGTCTATTCGCCCACACGCTATCTCCGCCACAATCATCGTCGGACACTCGAAACCAGACTACCGGTGGAGGAGCTATAGTCACCCGACATTCAGGAACGCAGGCGTGTATACAAACCCCCTTCCATCGCCACCCCAGCCGCGTTCTCCGTACTCGAACTACTGCAGCCGCAGTAAACCTATTCTCCGCGCCTTTGCGGTCTCCAGCGCGTTCGGCTCTATATTGCCATATGTGGGTGTCCGTCCGCCCGTTGCTCCATATAGGGTGTGTATGATGCTGGAAGTTCAAGGACGCAGTGCTAGTAAGCGCCACTAGAATACTTATACTAGAGTTACCTTAAGCGAGGTTCGATAGTGGAGGTAGTTGTTATCATTAGATGGATGTAGGTAGTGTAGTAGGCAGAACGGGTTTAACAAGTAGGCCATGAAAGCGCTACAGAATCTAATAGGTAGGCGGGACATCTGATAAGGGCGTACTTCTCCCACTTTAGAGTATCTGTGGAGGTGCCGGGGTGAGAAGGGAGGTAAGGGGGTAAGAAGAGGGAGGAAGGGGTACGGTTTATAGGCACGTAGGCCGGCATAAGGGGTATATTAGAGTCACGACTTCTATTAGTGCCTACAAGAATCTCGAAAACGTCGCTAATGCTTTAACAAGCCCGCTCCTACTCACGAAACACCGCTACTAATCTTCTATCCCGGTAGATTATCCTAGGGATATAGCAGATCGCTTAGTATATGTAAAGAGTAAGGGTAAGTATATTAGGGGTTTAGGATAGCGGTAATAGTTATTATTATTAAGTAGTAATAAGGGAATTAGGTGTTATTAGATTAGGATTACTAGTATTAACTTACTATACATGTCTACCCCTTCTAACCCAAAAACAACGAACATTAACATCGAATTGCTAGAGTACTACTTACTACTACTAGAAGAATTAAACTACTTAACTACGGGAGTAGGCCTAGACAGTAATACGGGTAGATCTAGCAACTCCGACAAAACACAGAATCAAGGCTACCTTGATGCGCATCGGGCCAATCGGCACTGGGAGCGGAACGGTTACAGGCGCAGGATCCGCGCCTTCTCTCTTTTTCTGGCTTGGTTT
The DNA here is from genome assembly GCA_010015785.1 of Saccharata proteae CBS 121410. Classification (NCBI taxonomy): domain Eukaryota; kingdom Fungi; phylum Ascomycota; class Dothideomycetes; order Botryosphaeriales; family Saccharataceae; genus Saccharata; species Saccharata proteae. Next base: position 103,640 of record ML978735.1, read on the forward strand.
CAAGTAGAAGAGAAAAAAAGGAGTGGGATAGAGTAGTAGAAGGGAGAGACTTTTATATGCAAGGTTAACTCGATCCAGTCATGTGTTGTTAGCAAAATGACGTTTTGGTGGCTAGTTAGCTTAGGCCATAGAACGGAAAGGCAAAGGATGGAAAGGTAATTAGTGGAACGCAGAGGCAACTAACGGAGTTGTCTCTTGAATTTGACAAAGGGAGACGCGCTGCTGGAGAATTAGAAAGAAGATAGAGAAGAGATTGACTTGCGAAAAGCGGTAGGAGAAGCTTACGGTAGGGGAAGTATATCATCAACAACAAGCTCCGCTGACGAACCGAAACATTAAGATACCCCGTTGATACTCGCCATCACGACTAACATCATTCAGAACTTCGACGAGCGACCGGGGACCTGCAAAGAGATAGAATAACACGTTAGGTTGCGGCCGGGTAGACCCAATAGAACCGTCTCGTTGGCTCTTATCCACTTCTCAGGCTGCAAACCTGCCTTCAAGAAACTCCACAGTTGACAACCAACATCAACTACAAATACCAGTGTAAAGCAGTAAACCACAAAGATAATACAATCCACCACTTTCCAGCACTCGCTTCGGTCGCCACGAATGAATAGGCGGTCTGGAGTCCGACAGACCAGGACAATGTTCGCCTTTGACTATGACAGGAAGAATCGCGTATTTCGATCATGTCGTCGGTAGTCTTTGCAACGCCACGCATAGTTGTAGGAAGCCAAGCCGGGTCTCCCAGTCACACAATCTTATATAGTTAACGTTACCTGACCCGCGCCAGCCACGGACGCGCCTCACGTGCCGCTGCCCAAATAACCTCATCCCGGCCGCGGCCACACGCCCCTAACAAGAGAAAATCGAAACCGAAACCGCCGTCCTTCGCATCACCAAAAGAACGGGATGGCGGATTGGGATGAGAAGCGATGGAGAAGGTGTGGAGAGCGATGGGACGGTGATGTCGGTCGTCGCGGGCTCGCGCGCTAGGAATGACATCAAGGTGATGATATCATCAGCAGCAGCCTTGAACCAGCACAAGAACAAAACGCATAGGAAGTGCGCATCGCGACGGAAGATATCCCCTCACACACAATCCAAACAACCAAATCAACGACCTTAACCTCAACCTCAACCAATTCCCCCTTACCAATTCCTCAGCGGAGTAACAACACCACCCCCCAAACCCCCTCAAAATGCCCCACTCCAAAACCCCCGGCGGCCAAGCAGCCAGCGACAAGTTCCTGAAGAAAGATGCTCAGAGTGCGTCTGCCGTCCCGCCCGCCCCCACAAGCATCTCGTCTAATGTTCTCGCAACAACGCAGCCCACGGCACCGGCGCCCCCAACGCCCCTGGAAAGACGGAGCAGTCGGCCCCCGGCGAGCGCGCCGTCGCGTCCGACAGCTACAACTCGAGCGTTGGCGTTGAGGCGGGGACGAATCAGCCGGGGGAGAAGGGCGATGTGGGTAGGGTTGTTGGGGAGAAGGCGAAGGATGCGGGGGAGTAGATGGGTTGGGCTTGGGAAACATGTAATGTCGTGAATGATACCTTTTTCCATGTGAGATGGGATGGGATGGGATGTGGCGGAGTGAGTTGGTTGAGATGGGATGCGGAGACGGAGTGGTTTTGGTTTTATGATGTTGGTTGGAGTGAGCGGGGCTCGTTTATGATATGTACGGCCCATGAACTACAGCACTATATTAGATCCCTCCGCTAATACACGGCTTTACTGGACTCCGATCTATATGCATCCGCCATCTATCGCTCCACTCATCATCCCATCTAGCACTGCAGGTCGAACAGCGGCTGGAAGTTCTCGTCGAGGACGCCAAAGGCCTGGGACGCGGGAGCGACGTAGTAGTCGCGCAGGGTGTACCAGTAGGTGGCGTAGTCGGGCGCGATCTGGCACATGACCTGCTGCCAGTACGTCTTGCCGTTGGCGACGGAGGCGGTCGAGGCGTCGAAGTTGGGGCCTACGAACAGTCAGAAACAGTCACGGAAGCAAAGAGGGTCGTCAAGGGCCACTCACCAGCAGTAGGCCAGCCAGTCTCGGTGATCCACAGGTGCGCATCGGGGTTGTACTGCTTGATGAAGCCTTGGGTCGCGTCGATAGCCTCTTGGAACGTCTTGCCGCCGTTCTCGGCCGTGACGCCCTGCCAGAAGGGATAGGCGTCCATGCCGACGAAGTCGACCGCCTCGATCAGCGCACTGCTCGTCGCGTTCCACATCTCGTACGTGTCGACGTGTCCGACCCAGATGCCGTCGCCGCCGTACTGCTTCTGCGAGATCATGCCCCGCACATCGTACACGTGCTGGGCCATCTCCTCGGGGGTGGCCTCGCCGCGGTACAGGTCCTCGGAACCGACGGAGACGGCAGAGATCCAGGACACGCCGTGGGCGTCGATGGCGGCCTTGAGGGCTTCCTTTTCGGCCGTGTAGTGCGCGGCGTCTTGGGTCCAGACGCCGACGAGGAGCTGGACGTCGGCGGCGATGGCGGCGGGGACGGCGTTGGCCAGCGTGTTGCAGTCGGACGAGGCGTAGACGCGGACGTCCTTGAAGTTGCCGGGCAGCGACTTCATGATTTTGAAGTTGTAGGCCCAGTCGGCTTGGGTCTTGCAGCTGCCGTCGGGGCGCTCGGCGGCGATGTTGAAGCCCTTGTGGAAGGCAGAGGCGAGGGGGAGGGAGGCGGCCGCGGTGGCGATGGCGGCGGTGGTGAACTTCATGGTTGCGGTGGTTGAATAGTCTGGGTTATGGAAAGGAGTATTGTCGTTGTTGTGGTAGAAAGGTGGGAAGAAAGGATTCGATGTCTTGAATCAACGATTGACTGGCTAAAACAGACGCTCTCTGTTGGATTAGAAAAAGAAACGACTGTATAGCTGAATAGAAAAAGGATTCAGAAAGTAGTGAGCGGGAGGATCGATAAGACGTAAGGGCAGATCAGTCCGGGGCGGGAGAAGCGGCTTTAAAGGAGTGATGTGATGTGCTGTCCCTATAAATAAACAAGGAATCTGCACCTCGCTCTGCACATCTCCACCGGGCCCGGCGCAAAGACGAGTCGATGATTTGAACACACAGACATAATATTGCAGCACACGCACCCGCGTCACGCCGGCGGGCCAGACTCTAGACTCTGTTGTGTCGGCTGGTCCCCCCGGGCGTTCATCAGTAGGGAGGATCGCCAGCAGGTCGATGTGCCGGGCCTGAACAAGGACCCTGGAAGACAAGAGTCCTCTCCCGTCGCCATCACAGACATCCTATCCTCCTCCTGCTGCTCTCATGAATCGGAGCCCAATCTCGACTACGGCAGGGAGAATCGCCAGCCTCGCGCAGGCGCGCAGGCAGAACAAAGTTGAGACAATGCGCGGATCGCGGGCAGCGTGGCAGCGTGGCAGCTTGTGGACCTGGACATGCGCGCGAGAAACTGCCGGCCATCAGCGGCAGCGGCAGCGGCAACGGCGTGTCCCCATCGTCTTCATCAATGGCGCCGGCTGCTACTGATCATTCGCTCGTCGCAGCGGCCGTGGATACTGTTGACGAGAGAAGAGGCGGGCTCCGGATTGCTGCTTGATCGACAGGAACGTGTGTGGCGGGCTGGAGTGCTGGAGTGGAGTCTTTCGCGCCGGGAGAAAAGAAGAAAAGACGAAAAGGGGCCGACGACAGCTCGCAAGCCGCCGCACCGCCGCTAAACGAGTCCGGGCGAGGCTGTGCAGGGGAAGGGGGACGGTCCTCTAAGGAGGGGGGCACGGGGGACCGACTGGACACTACAGATTTATTGCCGACGGGTACGAGAGCAGTGGATGCTCCTGACTATTTATACGAGAGCTTTGGCGAGGGAGGAAGGCAATCTCGGGTTTGCTTCGTGTTGAGTAACTTGGGGTATGAACGCGAAAGAGCGTGATTGGGAACAATGCCCAATCTTTACCGCCGGCATTCTGCAGCATTCAGCAGAAACAACTTGGACATTGAAGTCCGGAGAGCAGAAGAAGAAACGGAGATGCAGCCTATCAACATCGACTTTGATCCATCATGGAGGACTCCATCATATCCAGACGATTAGCTCGCACTTCAGACAAACACACCATCGCGGAGAAGTGGCAACTCGCTCAGCTTTACAGAGCATAGCAGAGAAAATATCTTTGCCAACAGAAAAGCCGGGCGAGGTCTACTTGAACCACTTTCTCCACGACTGGCAGCAGCACGTGACACGCTTTTCGCATCAGGACCTGGAGTATTCAAACCTGCGGATTCTCCAACTCAGGCAGGTCGCAGCCTCGTACTGACTCTACACCCCGGACAAGAGACATTCCAGGAGAAGAGCAATTTTTGTCATGCATGCTAGGGTTTTGCTGCGCAATGACAAGTCTCCGGTACTCACTGTTTTGGTTCGTTCTGGCCCTTAGGATCCATACTGATGATGACGATGATGATCTAGTCAATGATAAGCGTCACTGTGGGTGTCTTATGAGTCTATTCAGACACATCATGACGGTGCTAGTCTTCGAACAAGAGAAGATATCGAATATGGGTGGAAATATAGACTTTAAATTTTCCCTCCCAGATCCTATCTAAAGACTTATACATCGATATTTCTCAACGCCATACATCAAGGTGCGTTAGTCAACAAATAGAGAAGTGCCTTCTAAATGCGGCATCGTACTTGACTTATGGCCGATGAGAGTTGCAGAGCCCATAACCAACAACGAACATTTGCAAATACACCCTAGCCCCTTGATTTGAGCCGAATGGCTCACTTGAGCGACTCGGTACAGTAGTAGCTAATCGTACATCATTACGTTAATTGCCTAGTATCTATAGCCTTATCTTGTTGAAGGGTGCTAGAGGAGGACTATGAGAGAGACTGGAGAGACGTGTCGGCATTCTACTCATAAGGGACATGGTTAGTCGTCTCGACATCTGGACTAGATTACATTTTGGCATCAAACAACATAATCCGAGGATTTGTCGAGATATTAAGTTGTTAGATTAAATCGCAAGAGCGTGATCTCAAGGGAGAAGCGGCAATGACGAGGCAGATGATTCTTCTGTAAGCCAAAGGCAGTCGAAAAGTTGACATTTGCTCCGGATGTACCACGAATGAATTCCATGTTCACGGACGGTGTGGGTGCGAAGATAGGGAACCGAGACCGTGAGTCTGCCTTTTCTGAACTTTGATGTCTCCTTCTGGCTGCTTCAGAGCTTAGGGTTGATGATGAAAGTCGTGAAGCTGGTGGGCTGTGGAAGACTTTGTAGGTATTACTAGTCGGCGGGAATCGGGACAAGATGGCCCGAACGCCGAGCTGGTGGCCTTCGCCCGAACAACAACCTCTGTCCATCGTCCGCACAACATCCTGTGATTCCATCATTCTCCTGGTCTGTGTTCCATCACAGCCTGGTCACGGGATCGAGAGCGAATCGTGTACGAGGCATTAGCACTGATATATGCGAGGCTATTTTGAGCGACCGCGCACCGCGTACACATCTGTCAGCGCCTCGCATTCAACCGACGCCGTCACATTCGTGATTAGAAGATTGTGGTGGGACTTTTTGCATGCAGAATCGAACGCCATCATATGATGTGAGACATGGGGGCTGAATTAGCCTCAATGATACGCTCTCTCAATTGTGTAGCATTCAGCTTCAGCCTTGCGCTTATCCCCGATGATACTATTATCTTGAAGTCTTCCTCGAGCAGCATGTTCAGCACACATTTCTCCTCAATCACTCAGGTCTTCATGATACTTTGATTCCTCAGTCATGCGGCCATCGCAGCGTTCACGACGATATGCCGCCTTCGATAATTCCGAAGCAGAGATTCCATTAACAGAGGTCAGCCTCGGCACTAGGTCTACTGCTCTGGAGTCCCAAATTACGGATTTGAGTAAGCAGCCGAAATCACCACTAATCCGACGTTTATTCTCGCAACGCAAGTGGCGCGATCCTGTATGGTCCGATGCTGTATGTTTACCCACCTCCATTGCGAACGAAGTCTCATTCCGAAAGGGATCTACAGACCATAGTGTGATTGAAGCGGAACTACAGCGCGTCCTCGAGGACCGCTCTAACCAGCAAAGCCTGAAAAAACACTTTCGAAAAGTTTTTGGAAATCTCCATGGCGATGCTTTTGGACATTTCGTTATCTACAGGTCTGTGGCTCAAAGCCCAGAGATCGGCAATCACGAAGCCAATGTCAGCAATGGCAAGACTTGGAATGATGGATTCAATCTCCTACGAGCTGACATCCAGCGACATTGTCACGACATTTTCAATTTCTGTGCCATTGTCTCCAATTCTGGGACGATATCTCGCTCCTTCACGTCAGCACATGACGTTCCCGGGCAGCTTGTGTTGCATCAGATCTGCAATTCCTGGAGACTCACTGCCTCTGATCAGCATGAACTAGGGAGGATATTGCGGCCTTTGTACCAATCGCAATCTTCAGCGGTGTCTCTGCCTTCACGGAGTAAGTTTGTGTCCTAGACTTTCCTTCCGGTACTAAGTTTGTGTGCATCGTAATAGTTCCGCGTGTTGACTCCAACTTCGACGTCGCGCCTCGCCAAGTCTTCGACTTCAAGTGGATCCGCGATGCGCCACAATATGCTACTGACCTATCTGTATACGTCTGGCAATCGTTTGCTGAAGCCCCCAAAAGCGACGAAGAAATATCTGTCGTAGGCCTCCATGATCCAAGAGAATCACTGCGCAGAGTCATTATGTTTGTCAAAACTCCGGCCCTTCTGGATCGCTTCAGGAAGGTACCATTATCGTTCCAACGATCGTCGCCGCCTGTCCCTTGGCAATACCAAGCCATCGAGGTGTTCCAGTCTTGCCTCGAGTTAGTGCGGAACGACAGCGCATTCTTCGCCTCTCGTGTGGCCTCAGATCTAGAAGATATAGTCCGACTCTCTCTTCAAACAAGGCGACATCTACTGACCAATCGTACAGAAGTATCAGTTTCGCAGATATCCTTCGGGCACCAAGATTCAATATCTTCAGCATGTCAAAGACTGCCTGAATGTTGCCGAGCAGGCAACGGACGACAGCCTCAACCAAATCACCATGCTCCCGAGTTATCTGGAGGGGTTTCTTGACAGACCACTTGATGACGTGGAGAGTAAAAAATTCGATGTTCTCGAGACTGACTTCACCTACATCAGAAAGACTCTGATTGAACTGCATATGCTCGTCGATGCAATGTCTAAGAACACGAGGCAGATGTTGGAGCTGGCTCAGATCCGTCGCAGCTTCTTGCTGACAATAGCAGCAGCTGTATACATTCCTTTATCTTTCGTGTCGGTCAGTCATACTCGATTGCCAACTCACTTGTTGCAAGGAAGCTGACATGCAAAGTCATTCTTCGGAATGAATATCAATTCCCTCCACAAGAAGTCACAACCATTAGCGGATGTCACCGGAAAATTCAACAAAACGATAACCATTACTCCCACGGATCCATATAGTACGACACCCTTGACGAGTACGACCCTTGTGACTACCTCGATCCCGACATTGGATACGACACCGGCTGAGAATCAGTCTTGGCCTATCGGGACCTTCTGGGCCATTGCCGTACCTCTCACAGTCGGTACGATATTCGTGCCACTCATTTTGGGAGCTGCTATCCAAATCAGCCTGAAATATGCTGTCCGTTCGCGGAGGTGGTGGCGATCTTGGGTCATACCGGGGCTCAAGTGGCCCTGGTGGCGCGTTTTGGTTCTATTAGGGGCCGCAGCGTAAGAAGCTCCCAAACAAACCGCGTCGTCCCCTCGTGCGTGGTTATGCCCGAACGCTGACTTGATCCACTGCAGGCTGATATATGGTCGCATGCTGCTTCCTGATGACTATTACGGAGCCTTTTTCGTTTTGAGTATTCCGATGTACTGTGCCATGCTTTGGAACCTAGTCAACGCTTCCATCGGCCTACACTGGGCCGCGATGCTTTTCTGGTTAGCAAATGCGGTCTACTACGAGCTTTTCATCGATAGCTTGATTTTTCTAGACGATGAAACATACAACAACCCGGGGGGTTTTGACACGGGAGCAGGAATTTGGTATCTGTTTCCGTCTGTGTACCTAATATTCACGGGGCTGGCGTGGTGGCTGAGACCACGCTGGTTCTTCGGCTTGAACGAGATCTTCTTCAAGAGAAAGAGGGAATGAGGGGATTTGAGACCTTCGTTTTTTCTTGTCAGACCATCGACATAATCACTTGATCTCGCGACAAAATTGTGGATCAATACGTTCGTTCTTTGTGTATGACTCATAAAACTCTCTCGTAAACCAGGGTAGATGTCAAGTAATCAAAAGATGGCAAGAATGTTTGGCGGACTCGCCACACCTCCTGGTACCTGTTGAAATCAGTCAGTTCTCATCTTGCAGGATCCAATCCGCATTACAGTAGATCAACATACATGGCACACTTCGCTCGTCACGAAGAAGGACCACCTGCCAATATTCTTACAGTACTCCGCCAGCTTCTCCAGATCGAACAGCTCGCCAATTGGACAGCCCCATCCAGCAAGCAGTACCTCATGCAGCATATAATCCTCCTGGCTCGCTTGATCCGACCAATCCGTCAGCGCATTGGTCAACATGGCACAGTAGCCGATGAGAGGGCTAAGTGGATGATAATACTCACGCCAGCACTCAAACGACGGCATGTCCCCCGCCACAGCCGCAAAATTCTCCCAAATCCACTCCAACATCCCCTCGCTCTGCTCCACACCCGAAAAAGTCGGCGGATTGACTTGCGACAGCGCTGACAGCTCGGCGCGGGACATGGCATTGTAAGCAGCCATGTAGCCCGAGCGGATGATCAATATATCTCCGAATTTGATCTGCGTGCCTTGGGATTCTGCGACTGCGCGTAGGTGCTGCAGTGGTATGGAGCCGGGTTTGAAGGGCGAGTAGGGGATGTTATTGGCGGTGCGCCACGTGTGGTAGTCGAGGAGGACGCCGCGGCCTACGATGCCCTTCTCTGCCCATGCTTGGAAAGGTGGGTCATCAGTTCAGTCGACACACTGGATGGAGACCGACATACCGTGGATTCCGTTCACATTTCCAGCCTTTTCGCCGTGGATATCGTCCAAAGTGACGCCATTGTAGAACTTTGCTTCTTTTTGGTACGCAAAGTGACGAAGACCGTCCCCTGTGTTTTGCCCTTCAGCTGTGTGCATACAACAAGAACACAATCACTGACATTGACTGCTGCTTTGAGTATTAAAGGACCAGGTGTCGTCGTTGACGATGCGGGGTGGTTTCTGGTAGATGTGCTTGTGGAACACTTGGCGGCCGAAGAAGGGGATGTCGCTTTGGGCATCGAGGGGCCAGTTGAGGGAAATCCTTGGATATGATGGTTTAGCGGGTTTACTGGCGGCCAAGGATTTCAGATGTAAAGGACAATGAATAGGACCCGATGAGATAAAATAGGAGATATTCAACGCGGAGAGTTGGACGGTGCACGAAGATAGCTAATGATTGTTTTGTAGGTTCTCGAATACTATCCGGACACTGGCAGTGTACCTACCTGATTCCGGTCTTGATTTCCTTTGCCGCCTCGAGCACGACATCCTCTGTCAAGCGGTTCAGAGTTCCTAACTCGTCATTCTGGCCATATCTGCCTTCATAAGCTCTAGCTAGTCGGATTCCAGAGTGATATAAATACTAACAGTCCCCAAGCGGAGTAATGGGGATCACTCTTATTCAGAGGTAGGTCCGAAAATTTGGGAATTCCTGACATGTTCGCAGTCGAAGCACAGTTGTAACGGACATGAGTGATAGTTTACACTACATGATTACCTAAATATAAATATACCAGTGAGGGGTCTAGTTAGTTGTTCGTCCTGGACCTCGGGGAAGACGTCAGCGAGCACCGCAGATCCCTGACCCGAGCACCACCACCAGCCGACAATGTCCCGACCTCTCAAGAAATAACGACACCATGCACTCCGGCAACATCCATATCTCCACCCCGCCCAATGGATATTCATGTCTCTCCTGCGGGAAGCAGAAAGGTTCCTTGCTAACCAAGCCAGTCGTGCGTCCCTCAACGCCTTCATCAGCCGTCCCAGCGCCGAGTCGGTGCTGCGCCAGGTGCAGGATGCCGAAGCTCGAGAGGAAGCTGAGAAAGGTGATAGACATCCATTGTTCAACGGCCTCGCACGCCCTCGTTCCCTTATCACAGTGATGAGCCAAAACCCGCAGAAGCTAATTGATTGTCATGTTCCACAACAGGCCCCCTCACCGGCCGCCTCATAGCCATCAAAGACAACATCTGCACCACCACCCTCCCCACAACCGCCGCCTCCCGCCTCCTCTCCAACTATACCTCCCCCTACTCCGCCACCGCCGTCAGTCAGCTCCTCGCCGCCGGCGCCATTCTGGCCGGGAAAACCAACCTCGACGAATTTGGCATGGGCTCGCACAACCACAACTCCTTCTTCGGCCCCGTAACCCAGGAGTCGCAACATGCCAACCCCCGCTCTGCAGGCGGTAGTTCCGGGGGCTCCGCCGTCGCAATCTCAACCTCGCAGTGCTGGGCCGCTCTTGGCACCGACACGGGGGGCTCCGTCCGTCTGCCCGCCGCGTACACTGGCACCGTGGGCTTCAAGCCGAGTTACGGGTTGATATCGCGATGGGGCGTGCTCGCGTACGCCAACAGCCTCGACACAGTCGGCGTGATGGCTTCGAGCGTCGGGGTCGCGCAAGCGGTCACCGCCGTCATTGCCGCAACACACGATCCCAAAGACCCGACGAGTTTGCTGCCGAGCACGCGCGCTCGCATCGCGGAGCAGCAGGCTCGGATACGGGAGCAGAGACGTGGAGAGGGGGGGAAGTTGCGCATCGGTATCCCCATCGACTACAATATTGCGGAACTCACACCCGCTGTTCGCTCCGCCTGGATCCGAACGCTGGCCGAGCTGTCGAGCCGCGGCCACACTCTCCACCCCGTCGAGCTCCCCAGCACCCGCCTCGCCCTCGCCGCATACTACGTCCTCGCGCCCGCCGAAGCGTCGTCAAACCTCGCAAAGTACGACGGCGTGCGCTACGGGACCCGAGCCGAAGGCCCCGACGCGGACGGCGAGAACGTGTTGTTCGCGCGGACGAGGGGGCAGGGGTTCGGAGAGGAGGTGAGGAGGAGGGTGTTATTGGGGGCGTACACGCTGAGCGCGGAGGCTCGGGATAGTTATTTCATCCAGGCGCAGCGGGTTCGGCGGGTGGTGCAGGATGAGTTTGACGGTGTCTTTAGGGCGGGAAATGTTTTGCGGGAGGGGAAGGGGGAGGTCGTTGAGGAGGGCGTGGATGTGTTGGTTTGTCCGACTGCGACGGGGGCGGCGCCGAGGATGGATGAGGTCAGGGCCATGAGCGAGGTCGAAGGGTATGCTGGGGATGTATTTACGGTGCCGGCAAGTTTGGCGGGTCTGCCGGCTGTGAGTGTGCCGGTAAAGGCGGGCGAGGAGAGGCGGGTGGCGGTAGAGGAGGATGTGCACGTTGGAATGCAGGTCATCGGGCAGTTTGGGGCTGACGAGGTGGTTTTTGAGGCCGCGAGGGTGATTGAGGAGATGCAGGGGTATGGAGAAGAAGATTAAGATACGAGGAAAACCATATAAAGTCGGACGTATACAAGACACCCCAAGTTTGACCAATTAAAAATCGCTAAGGACCATGACCGCACTTGGATGGCAGATGAACATATATTTTCCATTCCAAGATTATCCATCATAATGCAGGGCTATCAGACGATTGATTTGGGGCTAATAAGTGCTGCGAGGGAGGGCTGGATTACGGATATACAGGCGTATGTGGGGAGATAGGGGAAGAATTGGGGTGGGGGAGAATCACGACGGATCGACGTGGGATTGAATGGAGATCTGCAAGAAAGACTACGGCAGCAGCACTTTTATGGCAGGCACATTTCACATAATACCATCTAATGCAATACCAGGTTATTGGACGGATGAATTAGGGCTGATACGTTGGATGAATTGGTTTTCGAGACAGTGAGGGTGAGGGTGAGGTTGACTTAATTGGTAGAGATGGATGATGTAGATGGATGCAGAGGAATTGATATATAGCTAGGGCAGAAGAATGTACGAAAGATCCGAAACGCAATGAAAAGAACCTTGTTGAAAGACCACGATAGCATTCGCATATAGCTAGCTGATGAAACTTGGGTTTTCGAGCACAGGTGAGTTGAGATGCCAGACAGACAAGTCGGACAGATGGACGTTCGATGAAACCGGGGCAGACCATCGAATCAGGTATCGGCACCCAAGATAGGATAGGAGAAAGAGAACCTGGATATCTACAACCTCGACACATCTTTGGCTATGTCATGACATTCGACACGCTTAAGCTCTTCATGGACGCAGGAGCCCGAGTCATCCTCGAGCTTGAAATCCACAACCATCTTCCTCCACGCCTCCCCCGCTCTCCTCGCCAACTTCTCCGGCGTCTCCGGATCCGGATCCGCCATGACCCGATTGAAAAGCTCCATGCTGACCCAGCCCTCGAACCCGATGCCTTCGATAAAGGCCCGCGTAATCTCCTTGACAGGCAGGTATCCGCCGAGATGCTGTTCCCCGTAAAACAGCCTACAGTTCCGCGACCAGTTCATCCGCGCGGGCTGGCTTGCAACGTGGAACTCGTGGCCCTCGAGTAGCGGCTTCTCGAGCCGTTCGCCGTCCACGACTTGTACGTAGAAGACCTTTTTCGCATCCACGGTTTTCACGAGTCTGTCGATGGAGGCGCGGATGTCGGCGTCGGCGTTGGGCGTCTTGCCTGTTGGTGAGGTGGGGTCGGCGTACACGCGGCCGGCGATGTTGTAGGTGTCGAGGCAGGCGCCGAAGTTGGGGCGGTTTACTTTCTCTACGATCTCCCAGCTCTGCTCCCAGGTGTCGATGTGGGTGCCCCATGCCAGGCTCTCATATGCGAAGTTGAAGGGCGGGTCCTCCTGTGCGCCGAGGTCGGCTACTTCAATCATGTCTTTTACTATCGTGGCTTTATCGTCTGTGATCTGCGAGGCGGGGAGGAAGTTGGATGGGATTTGGATGGTGTTGGTGCCCAGGATCTTGGCGAGGCGGAACCACAGCTTCAGCTTTTCGATTCGTGCTGCGTGCTCTTTGCGGTCCTCGAGGCCTTCGTAGTGCATGAATGGCTGGAGGGCGATTATTGTAAGGCCCCGCTCGTCGCACAGTTGGCGGATCAGCTCCGCCGCTTTGAGCTGGTTCTCTGCTGTGGCACCGCCGCTTCCCATCTCCTCTGCTACGTATTCGAGGTCTTCGTGGAATAGCTCGATGCCTGTTAGGCCGTACTTCTGGGCCATGTCGAGCTTGTGGGGGAGCTTATGGAGCCAGGCGCGGCCTAGGGACATGGAGGATATGGCGGGTCGGCACGGCATAGTGGAAGAATAAGGTGGTAGTGGAAGAGGACCGAGAACGACTCTAGAGTTATTGTTAGCTCTGGGAATTAAGACTCGTGAACTGGGGACTTTACCGATATGCAGGGGCAACTGCTCGTGGAACGGATCAACGAGCACAACGACTTTGGGGTATAGGGTGAACAGAACAACTCAATGAGCACGAAGACAAGAACTTGAGAGTAGACAGAGATGTGAGATCGTATTCGAAAAGCATATGCAAGCAGCCGTGAAATAGCTCAAGCTACTATCATCCTTCCCTATCATCCCACGCATCCTGTCCCGTCGTCCGAAAAAGTGCCGGCCTGGGCATTGCTGTATGTCGGGGAGAGTCGCATACCGGGTGCCTGAGCTGGGTGAAGGGCTATGGTGGTGGATGAACGAATGCGACGGGACGGATGGTGGTGAGCGCATGAGGTGGACTGGGCTGGGATCCCTGCGGAAGAAGTCTTTTCCCCCGGGCGGTTAAGACCTCCAGCTTCCCTCTCCACCTCGGGAGAACACAACCATCGATCTCGTCAGCGAACTTGACCAGAGATGTCCCCTGAGCACTTCGTGCCGGTGCGCAAGGGAAATCCGGGGTCTGGGGAAGTCTGCATTTCGGGAAGAGCTCTTCAAGTCACTCAGTGGAACTAAGCCTAGCCTATGTATTCTTCATCTGTTATAGGTCTTACCCTTCGACCCGTTGTCCTACGAGATCACTTTGTTCTTTAAATCTACACACCATGTCCCTGTTCTCTCCTTCTCTTGCTTCTCCGTATCGAACATCATGGCATCCAAAACCATCCTCGAAATTGCCGTCATGGGCGCTGGTGGAATTGGACCTCGCCATGCTCAAGCAATCACAAACTGCCCTTCCACCTCCCTTTCCTGCCTGGTAGACCCCAACCCATCAGCGCAACACGTAGCAGAAAGATTCCACACACATTACTGCCCCTCCGTCCAATCCATGCTCGCATCTCGTCGTCCCAAACCCTCCGCCGCCATCGTCTGCACCCCCAACGAAACACACGTCAGCATCGCCTCTGAAATCCTCAACGCCGGCATTCCCGTTATCTGCGAGAAACCTCTCAGCACAACTGTTGAAAGCGGACAATTCCTCGTCAAACTCGCTGCTGATCTCAAGGTTCCTCTCCTAGCCGGCCACCATCGCCGCTTCCATCCGATCATCCGCCGCACCAAGTCTCTGCTGCCATCTCTCGGTCGAGTCATCACCATAAATGGTCTATGGGCGTTGTACAAGCCCAACCCTTATTTCGACGCTCCGACTCAATGGCGCAGGGAAGTTGAGTCCGGCGGCCCCGTGTTTATTAATCTGGTGCATGAGGTCGATGTGCTGCAGTACCTGTTTGGGCCGATTGACCGGGTGATGGCTGAGGCGGTGCAAAAGACGCGCCCGTTTGATGTTGATGAGGGGACGACTGTTATGTTGAGGTTCGCGAGTGGTGTCGTGGGAACTTTCGTGTGTGCGGACAATGTTGTAAGTCCTTGGGCGTGGGAGATGGGGACTGGTATGTTTCCTGTTCTTCCTTCCCTCCTGATACATTTCCCCCTCTGTGGTCTATGCCATGTTCTTTCTTTCAAAATACTTTTCCTTTCTACCATCCGGGGCGTTGGGATCGAAAATGTCAGGACTCTTCTTCTATTCTCTCATGTTCCCCAATTCCCAAGCTTTCGACCGATGTAAACGTCTAAGCCCACCCTCTTTCAAAGGCGAGAACCCCACCATCCCCGCCACCCATCAAGACTCCTACCGCATCCTCGGCACCACCGCCTCCCTCTCCGCCCCCTCCCTCCAGCGCTGGAGCTATGCCGACCAAAAAACCTGGACAGAGCCCATGCAGCAGGAAACCTTTTCTGTCCACGAGACGAAGACTCCATTCGAGGCGCAGATTGAGGATTTAGTCGCTGTTGTCAGGGGAGAGAAGGGGGCGGAGTGCGAGGGAATGGAGGGCTTGAGGGCAGTAAGGGTTGTGGATGCGGTTTTGACGGCGATGAGGGGGGAGGGTGGGGAGGGATTGGTTGTTTAGGGGGGATGGGGACTGGTTTTGGGGGGTGGGGTTGTGGTGGTGGAGAGGAAGCATGTCGCCAGACTGCACAGTCGAATCAAGCGAGAACACGCCTCTACCTGTCATGAAGCAAGCCTTGAATTGAATGGCTACGTTGCTGAAGTAAGTCTAGACTGCATGTATTACAGGACAGAAGGAAATTTGCCGTCTATGTTCACGAAGTCGAAGTAACTCCGCACAGTAGGAAGCTGAGGGGTCGAAGGGCCCTCGGCCACGACCAAAGTACTCAGATCTCGCTCAATAGCGAGTATTTGTACTTGAATAGGAAAACAGAAGAATGGGAGAATATCTTAGACTCGTTCGATGGCGGAGCTATGCCAATACCAGATTACAAGCCTTATCATTTTTTACCCTGTTTAAAGGGGAGAGAAAGAATGAACCAAATGGTGAGGCAATTTTGCATAACACATAGATTTTTTCGTCTTTCTTCTTTTTTGGAAAAAGAGCTTCACAGCCTGTGTTGATACATACGAGAGGCGGGTAGCACTATTGGGGCGGCCACTCGGTGTTTGCTACGCCGCCACCGAATCCAATGCGTGTGAGCTCATCGAGAACCCCGCCAAGGGTCCGGGGTTATTCTCAACACCTTGTTGCTGCGCTCTCCTCCCTACTCACATTCCCAAGACTCCAAAGTCCAATCTCTCATACCCGATATCCAATCTCAATCTCGAATTCGTTCACAATGTCGGCGCCCGATCTTAACGAAGTCCATGACTTCCTCATCTCCGTCGCCGCAAAGGCGGGAGAGATGATCACGGCGGCGCGGCCTTCGACTAAGGCTACGGGCGAGAAGAAGAACTGTATGTTGCACCCTGTGAATTCAATCGAATACCAATGCGACTCAGCTAATGTATCATTTCCCAGCCGCCGACCTTGTCACCGAAACTGACCAAGCAGTCGAGAAGATGGTCTCTACGACCCTGAAGCAGCGATACCCAGACTACTCGTACGTCGTCAACACAAATCCATTCCCCCCACCTCAACTCTATCCATACTGAGAACCCCACCAGCTTCATGGGCGAAGAAACCTACAAGCCCGGTGACCGCCTCACCGCCGCCCCAACCTTTATCGTCGACCCCATCGACGGAACCACAAACTTCGTCCACGCATACCCCTACGTCAGCATCTCCCTCGGCTTCGCCATCGACCACGTCCCCGTCGTCGGCGTCGTGTACAACCCCTTCACCCAGACATTGTACAGCGGCATCCAGGGCAAGGGCGCCTGGGTCAAAGACAACGTCAACGGCAAGGCGAAGCTGCCGCTGCGGGACCCCGAGCCGATGACTGATCTGAGCAGCACGGTCGTGGCGGTAGAGTGGGGTAGCGATCGGAAGGGTAATGATTTCGATGTCAAGGCGTCGACGTTTAAGAAGCTGTGCGCGAGTAAGGAGGAGGGAGGCGCGATGGTGCATGGGATTAGGTCGCTGGGCTCGGCGGCGCTGAACCTGTGTGCGGTTGCGAGTGGGCATCTTGATGTTTACTGGGAGGGTGGATGCTGGGCATGGGACGTCTGCGCTGGATGGGTCATCCTCAAGGAGGCGGGCGGTATCATCGTGGACGGGAACCCAGGTAACTGGGAGCCCACGGTTGATGGGAGGAGATATCTGGCTGTGAGGAAGGGCGAGGGACAGAAGGATATTGTCGAGGAGTTCTGGAAGCTGCAGACTGGTAAATTGGAGGTGGGCTTATGAGTGATTGATGAGAGTATGAATGCGCTGGTAGCGTTCAGGGTTAGGCAGCCGAAATCGGCTTTCCAGCCAATTCGATAGCAAGTCTATTGGAGAGAGATAATCGTAGAAGAAAGAGTCCGTTGTGAACTGCCGAAGGTCGACAGTTCAGCTCCATCGCCCGAGTCGGTGTGGAACCTCGAGATAGTGGCTGCTCAGGACGGCTGTGAACACGGTACATGTGCCGTGCGTTGTGAATTGCGATAGGTAACCAAGCACCAAGTATTGCGGCCAATGTGAAGTGCAGTACTTTTCCAAGCGACGAGATACTCTAAAGGTATATCCTCAGGTTTCCTCACCTTTATGCCAGTGGTGATCAAGGGGACTGTTTGTAAACACCTGAGTCGACATCTTATCGATAAGAGCATCACGGACTCAAACATGACGTCCTTTTCGGCATCGCATCCCGGCTTCACTTACCGAACACTGTCCCCGAACACCCTCCCAAACAACGCAACTAACACCTCAGCCATGACACCAACGGCCCGCGCAGTCCGGCTGTCCCGAGCTCAGCGCTCTTCAGCCTCTCAAATGATCCAATGGCCTGCCGCAATGAAGGAACGCGGGCCTGAAGAAAGATCCTTGAATCTCTGCCGTGGAGCCGCGCCGAGCCTCCCGCTTTGTTGACTGCGCTCGGTGCGGTACATGAGTGCGGGTAAGGCAGACCGGTGGCGGCGAGGCGGACTTGCGGACTTTGATGGCGAGAAGAGGGGACGAGTCGGTGGCCTGAGGTGAGTATATATAGGACGGGGCCGATTACGAGTAGAGGACGTGGTTGCGCTTCTTACCACTATTGTCGTTTGTGGACCGTCATACCTGCACTTCTTAGCAAAAAGAAACTGCTTCTCCAAGTCGAATATCTTGTCAGCCTTTCTCCGCTCTGGAATCGCTAGTCTTTGCTTTCTTCCTTCACTTGCTGGGTCTACCGTGAACCTCTACCGCGTCTCTCTTCTTCCCTCTACTCTACTACAACTGCTGCTGAGTTGTCGCCACCATCATGGAGTACTTCAAAGACAACCTCGACTGGAACCCCAAGGCGGAAACGCCTTTAAGGATCATCATCGTCGGTGCAGGCATAGCAGGCCTCACCACAGGCATTGGTGTGTATCCCCATCTAGATTCCAACAATCAGCCGCCGCTGACACTGCCCCAGCGCTCAAACGCTCCGGCCACAACGTCACCATCCTCGAGCAGGTCTCCCAAATCGCCGAAGTCGGCGCCGGAATCCAGATGGCGCCCAACAACACGCGCATCCTCGGCCGTCTCGGCGTCCTTCCCGCCCTCCTCGAGCAGACCAACATGATGACGCGCAACTCGCTGCGCCGCTGGGCCGACAACGAAGAGCTGGGCTCCGCGCCCATCATGCCAGCCGTCGGGGAGAAGTTCGGCGCACCCATGGGCGTGATCCACCGCGGTGATTTGCAGCGCATCTTGCTCGAAGCTGCGAAGAAGGAGGATGTGGATATTCGGACGGGGAGCAAGGTGGAAGGTGTGGACGAGGGATTTGAGGCGAGGGTGCGGTTGGTGGACGGAGAGTGGGTGGAGGGTGATGTGGTGATTGCGGCGGATGGGGTTAAGAGTCAGATCAGGAGGCAGATTGTGGAGGCGCATGGGCATGTTGATCATGCGAGTCCGACGGGGGATTCGGCGTATAGGATTTTGATACCTGAGGAGAGGATGAAGCATGATGAGGGGGCGATGAAGTTGCTGAAGGAGGACGTGGGGATGAGATGGTGAGTATTCCGACGTCCCTACCTCACCGTGTCGAGGTCGTCAACGCTCACACTCCTAGGATGGGTCCCGGCGGCCACATCATGGCCTACCCCATCAAGCGCAACACCGTCTACAACATGGTCCTGCTCCACCCGCAACAGCCCAACACTGCCGCCGACGAATCCTGGACCCGCCGCGGCTCCAAAGCCGAAATGCTCGCTTTCTACTCCTCCTGGTGCCCCGAGGTCCGCAACCTCCTCTCCTACGTCCCCGAAGGCGAAGTCATGGAGTGGACGCTCAACTCGCATGCCCCGCTGCCGTCGTGGCACGAGAACAAGGTCGTCCTGATAGGCGACTCGTGCCATCCTATGCTGCCGTACGTGGCGCAGGGAGCGGCGCAGGCGATCGAGGATGCAGGCGTCTTGCAAGTCTGTTTCACCAAGACGGCGGATGTGAAGAAGGCGATTGGGGTGTACGAGCAGGTAAGGAAGGCGCGCGGGGAGGCGATTCAGCAGTCGGCCAGCCAGACGAGGAGGGCGTTGCATTTGCCCGATGGGCCGGAGCAGAGGCAGAGGGATAGGAAGATCAAGGAGGCGGCCAGTGGTAAAGGGGAGAATCCGGACTTGTGGAGCGATCAGAGTTGGCAGGAGTTCATGTGGGGGACGGATGTTATGGGGGAGTGTGTGGGGAAGTGGGATGAGTTGGTTGACAAGGCGGAGGGGCACCATTTGCCGCATTTGAGTGCGGTGGCCTACACTTAGGTGAGGTGAGTGGTTGATATCACAATTGGAAGGACATAGGTAAGGGATGGTTACTTTTGAAAGTTGATTGTCTCAATGCGTAGATTCGTGATAGATGGTATTTTGGACATGAACATAACGAACGCACTCATATCATCAGACATCCTCCACAAACTCATGCTCCTGCTTCGCTTCCGCCTGCTCAATAGCAACAGCCGTCAAGCCCGCCGCATGCGCATCTTCATAGTTCCGCCGCGCGTTCCTCGCCAGAAGCGACACACCCGGGCCAAAGATGAGTTCCATATCCTCGAGCGCAACGCCCTTGGTCTCAGGCACGAAGAGGTAAGCGAAGACGAACGCAGCAACGGTGCAGCTCCCAAAGAAGAGAAACGTGCCATAGCCGATGCCCGAAATCATGTACGGCAGCGAGTAGACAACAACAAACTGGCTCAACCATTGCGTGCACACGGCGCACATCATCCCCAGCGTCCTCACCCTAGTCGGCAGCACCTCGCTCGCAAAGATCCACGGAATCCCGTTCCAGCTGAACCCATAGAATACGGCGTAGACGTAAATCATGGCGAGCGCGGCGTTGGCGCCAGCGTCCCGCGGCGGCGTGCCCCCGAACGAGTTGCTCAGTTTGGAGTAGCCGGCGAGGTAGAACATGGCGACCATGGCGCCGAGGGCGCCGATCAGCAGGGCGGGACGCCGGCCGAAGCGGTCGACGAAGAAGAGCATGAAGATGAGGGTTGTGGCCATTTTGACGAGGCCGTAGACGCCGGTTGCCAGGAGGTTGACGGATGTGCCGCTATAGCCGAGGTTTTGGAGGATGGTGGGGGAGTAGTAGTTTATGGCGTTGATGCTGTGTGGGAGGGGGTGTGTTAGAGGCAGAGGAGTCTTCGAATTGGGAGTAGTAGGCAGTGAGGAAGGGCTTTTTACTGACCCAGTCATGTTCTGCCACATCATCATGATCATGGCCAGGAGGACTCGATTTCTGATACCTTTCTGTCCTAGCTCCTGCACGATCTGGATGTTGGATCGCTTGCCGCCTGCGTGTTCAAGTTCGTGGTTGACGGCGGCATGGATTTCCGACATCTCGTTCTGCACATAGGTGTGATCCGAGGGCAGGTTACGGATCCAACTCAATGACTTCAACGCCTTTTCCGAGCGTCCCATGGACTCGAGCCAGCGAGGAGACTCCGGCATAAAAGGCATACTGATCAGGAGACACCCGGCTGGCACGAACTGGATACCGACGGGTATACGCCATTGTTTGGTCTCATCGTCCGGGACATTAAGCTCGACGCCGTAATTGACCCAGAACCCAAACACCAACGCGACCTGCAGCATAATCTCAAACATACCCACCAGTCGTCCCCGTATCTGCGCCGGCGAGCATTCAGATATGTAAATCGGGATGATCATCGAGCTGGCGCCGACACCGAGACCGGTAAACACTCGTCCGGCATACAGCTCCCCGAGGCGTCCGATCATCTGCAGGACGACGCCGACGACGAAGACGAGACCGGAGAGCAGGATCACGGCCTTGCGACCGAAGCGTTCGGCGAGGAAGAATCCGAAAATGGCGCCGAAGAACGCTCCACCTTGGAAAGTCGACACGATGTTTGAGCTCAGGCTCGTTTCCGCGGAGGAGTCCAGGCCGAACGTCTTTTCGAAGGCGGGGAGCTCGAGTGTGCCGCCGATGAAGGCGGAGTCGTAGCCGTACATTGCGGATGCCTGACAAGTTGCTCAGTCTCATCCTGGGGTGTTGATATTCCGGGAGTGGGAAGATGCCACTACTCACCCATGCAGCTGAAATGGCCATCAGGTATACTCGGTAGCCATAGATTTCTCTTGGAACATTCGAATCCGGGGCTTCCTTGATCGCGAAAGGATTCCCAGCAAAAGGGTTCCGCATACTTGGAGACGGAAATGAGTCACTGACGAAACTGAGTGAAGAGAAAAGTTTTCCGCAATCCTTTTGACACGGATCCTTCAATGACTTGTACTGGAAATGCTCTTGTGATACAAAATCGAGAAGCAAGCGGCGCGGTCTTGCAGAGGAAGAGAAATTGGGTAGAGGTTCAAGCTACGTCGTCCCATCGCCCACTGAGCGTTGAGAGGACCAATATACAGCCATGACTCGCGCCTGAGTGGATCCCGGGCTCGGCACACGGGGCCCCGTGGAGAAATTTTGAGCCATTCTCATCCTTGCACCAGACCTCATCTTTGGCAGTCCGGGCAATGAGAAGAGAGACATTCGGCAGCGGTGAGGGGTGGGTTGCTGCCGAGGAACCGACGCCCCACACGTTCACTTTTGGAGACTGAAAGCCAGGGGCCATACGACATGGTGGATGAGATTGAGAGGCCGGAGAAAGTGTTAACGCTGCCGAAGACGTCAAGCTTGAGATGAAAGTGATCCGGGGATGCATTGTTGATGACCGGGCTTTCTAGAGGCTCTGGCTGAGGATGAGATGGTCGTTGTTGTCCCAACCTCAGCTTCCTGCGTCGAGGCGCTCAATGCAGGGCCTCGCGTAGCAGCTGGACAGAGCATCTCGTATCGCGGGCCAGATATCTCAATACGAGTGTTGTTGTTCTGGCGTTGATGCATGTGCAGAATTGATGATGCAGTCGGCAGGTGGAAGTGATGATGCAGTCGGCAGGTGGAAGTGATGATGGGAGGTGGGGGTTCGGATGTCACTCTGGAAGAGAATACTTCCAGCTCCGCTGGTCCCTTGATGCCCTGGTCTACAAACGACGGCACTAACTACACAATCCACCATTATCATTATCATCACCAGTCCGGCCAATCGCCATGGCTGCGAGGTCGATTTCAGCAAGCTGTCGACGGAAAAGGAAATGACTACCGCCAGTGGATACATATCTCCATCGCACTTGTGCTAAACCGCTCCCAGGTCTACACCTCACCCAAACGACCACCATCCATTGCGACAACCAATCACTACAGTCGTAAACCCGCATCAGCATCTCATAGACGACATAGGAAAAGGTGTCGCCGGCGTCCACCAACACCTTCCCAAATCCCGCATCTTTCCTTCTTCTCCATCTTTGCTTCTGCGATCCCGCGGGCTCAGACATGGTCGCCAACGTCCCCGGAGCCATCGCCGTCCACCACCAACCCCGACGGCATCACCGAACAGCCACCAGGGTTTGCCCCTCAAAAGCAAAGAAAAACACAGCAAGCCGTATTACCTAAGACACGTTGACCTCGGCGCATCCCTCAGGATTCCCGTTGGTGTGTCACGACAGGCTCACATAAGCAAGCCCTTCTCGACAGTACCCACCACCTACCTGCACCATCTTCTCCCCCTCTCCCCTCCACCATCTCGCCAATACCTTCACGGCGGCAGTACCTAGACCCTGCCGTCTTGTATGTATCGGCCACCCTCCTCGACCCGATCAGCCTCATGCCCTCGCAGACTCCCCTCCCCTGCCCGTCAGACCCCATCTCTCCAGCCCATTCAGACGATGACAGGAAACGGGATTACATACCGATTCCATAGAAGCCCATCCATCCCTCCATCCCTCCATCCCTCCATCCCTCCACCCACCCACCCATCCCAGCACGCCTCCCCAACCAAAGCCTCTCCCATCCACGACCCCCAACCCCCACCTGCATGCCCCGAACAAATCCAACATCGCAACAAACACCCGTCTGCAAGCCCTCTCAAAACCAGAAAAAGCTTGACTCCAGCCCCCCGCGGCCATCCCGCCAGCCCCGATGCGCCAGACACCGGCGTTGAATTGACAAATCAGCGCTGACATGACACACCAGCGCTGACATCTCGGGCACCCACCAAATCCGTCGCGACGCACAGGCGAAGCTTTACGGTAACGTACTGTACGTGCCCCGCTTCCCGCACCGTACACAGACGTCCTTGGTCGAAGTTCGAGGGAAGGACGATGACAAAGAATCGCGTGCTTGCGTGCTTGCTTACGCCGCCACCACCATCTCCACGACCTCGCTTACACACGTGTCCCCCTTCCCCATCCCCTTTCCCAACCCTGCCCTACCCTGCCCTTCATCCACCCATCCACCCAGCCATCAATCCATCCATCGCCTCACTCGCACGCACGCCCAGCTCCCTGTTGCGTGTCTGGCTTGCTCTAGCTCGCTCTAGCTCTGTCCTGTTATCTGTCTATAAGACTGTCCTCTACTTTGCCTCTGCTTCATAGATATTCGTCCATAGGACTGACCTCTCTTCCACAGCCAGCTATTTTGTTCGTAGAGTAGCCTACAGTCCTGAATACATGGATAGCTCTATGTAGCCAGAGACTCCAGCTCCATCATCTATCTACTCATCGTTTTGTCTCTGGGCACTATCGTGAGTTCTTCACTGCTACCGCGTGACACTCTCCCAAACACCCCACCCTCTCCCCGTGCCAACAAACCATCAACATTCGCCACCTGTCAGCGTCTTGCTCGGCGCTGCATAAGTTCTATCCCCGACTTAGTCACCGCGAGCGACCTGGAGCCGTCACCGCGGTCACGCTTACCGGACTTCACTGTAATGGAGGCTAGGGCTCCAGACTCGGGGCTCAAGGCTCAAGGCTCAAGGCTCAAGGCTCAAGGCTCAAGACTCAAGGCTCAAGGCTCAAGGCTCAAGACTTAAAGCTCACGGCTGGGGTTCAGGGCTCAAGGCTCAAAACTCAAGGCTCACGGCTCGGCTCAAGATTCAACGATGCAGACAGACGAATATAACCAGGTATCCATGACCGAATTCGCTACCCGGTCGACGAGAATTCGGCGGGAGGGCGTGGGGAGAAGTATTACGGCTCCGTTAGAAGCGGGGGATGCGGGTGCTTTGCGAAGAAGGGAGGCGCGGGCTCGATGCTCACGGTTGGGGTTCAGGGCTTAAGGCTCGGCTTAAGGATACAGACAGACGAATATAACCAGGTATCCTTAATCGAATTCGCTACGCGGTTGATGGGAATTCGGCGGGAGGACGTGGGAAAAGTGTTGCGGCTCCGTTGGAAGCGGGGGATGCGGGGGTTTGGCGAAGAAGGGTAGCGGGGACGGGAGTGGGGAGGGGAGGGGGAGGGGGGGCGAAGAGTTGAGGGAGGGAGGGAGGGGCTGGTGGGTGTGGGTGTGGGTGTGGGTGTGGGAAAGGGGGACAGGTGTGGAAGAGGGAGCGGTGGGTGAAGAAGGGGTTTGCTTGACGACGGAGAAGCTGTTGTATTCCTGCTGTCGTCTGTCTACCCGGAGACCGGATCACGTGTTGTTCGATAAGGTCAATGGAATGGCATCCATCCAAGCTCGCTGTGAAAGAGCGGCTGGGGGTCGATTGGGTCCTAAGCGTGCGCTCGGCATGGAATCTGCATCCACCAACGTCCCTCTATCCATCATCACCACCGCCAACGCCCTGAGGACTCTCCGGCTTGTCGTCTTCTCTCGGGGTATCGGGCGTGTGGGGTGAGGTGTTGAAACCTGTAGAGAACGGATGAGCAAAGGGTGGATTCGTGACTATCATGATTACAAGAAAATACCTGGTGTCCTCTATAACGACAGTTTAAACCACCCTCGAAGCCACTTTCATGGACGGGTCCTATGATGCCATACCGAGTCGAGACCCTGTTCCCGGGACCTGGGAGACTAATTTTGGGAGGGGAATCTCCATATCCATGAGCGACGCGGAGAAGTCCGTTGCTCGACCACCCCCGGGACCATCATGACCTTCGCGAGACGACCACGGCCATCCCAGGACCACAACTATCCATCATCTCCAGCCGCCCCTCTCTCACGTCGGAAACTCGGCCCCAATATCCCAATTGAAACTCTTCAACTCATTCGACAAGTCGGCCCCACCGCTCCCCAAAAAGTGATCCATGCGCTCAAACGCAAAGTCAAAGTTCATCCATTCCGGCGAATCGTTGAGGCCGCCATCGTACAGACTCGTCGGCGTCTGCTCCGCCCTCTCGCTGCTGATCGGATGTTGGCCCGGCATGCTTGGGATGTCGAAGTTCAGGATGTCTGCTATGGGGACGGAGCCGGGGTTGCCGTCGATGAGTTGGTTGAGGTCTTGGGGCGAGGTGGTGGAGTCGGAGGGGGTTTCCAGTTGGGCGGGGGTGGTGTATTGGTTGCGTGTGCCGCCGGGTGTTGTTTGTTGTGTTGCTTCGGGGATTGTGGAGTCGGGTGCTCGGCGGTGAGGCTTGTCGGCTTTGGTGATTGCGGCGGCGCCGAGGTCGGCCATGCAGCCGGCGCACCACCACGTTGTTCGGAGTTGGTTGAGGAGTGAGCACGAGGTTTTGAGATCCTCTTTCGCGCGTTTCTTGTGCGCTTGGAGCTTGCTGCGACGGAATTGGCGGTAGGCGACGGACATGGCGAGGGATGTGGCATAGGGAACCAGTGGTAGAGGTGGAAGGTCCCGGGGTGATTCGGTCCTGAGAATCTCCATGACCCTTACGGCAGACAGGCTTTGCCGCACCGCCGAGGGGGTGGAGCGGACGGGATCATTTATGCTCCTGGACTTGTGCGATAGCATCGCAACGGCGTGGTAGAACAGCTCCAAGCCAGCTGGAATCGTCAGCAAAGTCAATCACGGGAAGTGTGCATCGTACCGAGTATGGGTCCCTTCATCGTGTCTCCGGCATCACCTATCACGTCTTCAAAACCGGGGAAACCGGTCTCCAGTCCAGTTTCCGACGGACTCGTGCCAGGCCGATACAGTTCAATCACCCGGTCCAGGAGACCGGCCATCTGCAACCAAAACCCAAAAGGGGTGCGGCGGCGATCTGGCTGGGCCGTCATGCTTTCGAGTTGATTATCCCGATCGTGCATGTATGAAGGCCTGCCATTAAGACTAGCATTCAGTTTGTCCATGCTCCAGAGGGCCCAGAACAGCTTTTCCAAAGAATCGTCATCGGAGACTCTGCCTTGCCGGCCGAACTGGAGGCCGATCGTGTGTGCATGGTGGATTGCCTGGACCAAGTGAAGCGAGGCCTGGTCGGCACCGTCGATGCCCTCGGAATGCAGAGAGGTCAAGGCAAGGACTTGGATCAGGATGATTCTGTCTCTCTCAAGCCCGTGATCGATGGTGGCCACGATTGCGGCATACAACCTGCGAGCATACTCGCGGGGCTCGAGCAACCTGGGCTCGTCTGACAGATAGAGATGCGTGCGTGCGTTGGGGTGCTTGGACGCCACGAGGCAGATTGCCTGGAGCAAGAGGTGGGATCCCTTCTTGGCGAGATGCAGATCGTAAAAGGCACGCTGGTTTACGAGCGGAAGCAGCGGATTCACGTATTCGAAATAGATGGCTAGCAAAGATTCGACGCTTCGGTCGAGGGGGGCGGTTGAGATGCCGACTGCGTCGAGATACGCTTGCAAGGCTCTCTCGACGACGTTGGGGTCGCGACTGCTGGGGTGAGAGCCAGGCGACACCACGTCCTGGGATCCAGTTCTCCTTGGAGGATTCGATGCGCCCTCGTCGTCGGTGATTCGAACCCATCCGCCGGCCTTGCTGGCAGGCTCTTGGATCTGGCTTCTCATGACGGCCTCTGGGCTGAGATAGCCGACGAAGCGGGCGAGGGGGCCCGCGTTCGGATCATCCTGGGTGAGCCGCCAGTCAATGGCCGAGTCAGATGGGTGAAGAGCGCTGGGAGGTTGCGGATCGGGAGGCCCATGGACGGGCAGATCCTGTGTGGTTACTTGAAAGGCATTGCGCTGCTGAGAGGGAGCGGGCGTGTTCTCGAAGCTGTCGGTGGCGGTAGGAGACTCTTCCGTGGCCTCGGCGGCTTCTCCGTCAAAGGTGTGGACGCAGCGCTTCTGAGTGACGGGTGAGTTTGGTGGGTGGACAGGTGTCACGGGCTCTCTGGCTTACTCTCCGCCTCTTGCAGGCGTCGCAGGCGCGGTGGACCCTCTTCCTCTTCCGGAAGAACTCATTGTTGGCGGCGAAGGTGATCATGCTGGACATGTTGGATGGGGGGTGGTTGGGCCTGGGCGGCGCACCCCATGCAAAGGCTGGTGGGGGAGGGGGAGATGAAGTATGTATTCGGTGCTTTGTTCGTCCCTGCTGAGTGGCGGGGTGGGAGAAAAGGTGCAGTGAGTGCAGTGAGTGCAGTGAGTGCAGTGCAGTGCAGTGCTGGCGGCGTGGCCTGGGGGTCCTGAGACAAGCCGCAGATGGCGGGGGAGGGCGCAAGGCTGGAGCTGAGAATCACACAGCAAACACGCGGATGTGGCTTTTCACGAGCGCTTGCGCCAAGCCGTGGAACGTCCTGCCATCAGCAACAAGAAAACGCCCTGCAGCATGCACGCGTACGGCTGTGAGGAAGTTTTAATACAATCGAGTCTGAAGTCTGAGTCGCGAAGGATCAGGTTGCGCATTTCTCGACGGCGGGCGGCGGGCGGCGGGCCCCTTGGCCGTCCCAG
Source organism: Saccharata proteae CBS 121410 (assembly GCA_010015785.1). NCBI lineage: Eukaryota > Fungi > Ascomycota > Dothideomycetes > Botryosphaeriales > Saccharataceae > Saccharata > Saccharata proteae. The sequence goes on from ML978735.1 coordinate 131,705, forward strand.
GCGTGCCAAGCCGAGCGAAATGCGCGTCCGCCGCGGAGCCCCGACCATCACGTGACTTGCACCGCACCAGGGCGGGCTGCCTGAGATGGCATTGCTACCTGCTGGCTCATCCAGTCTACAGTGTACGGGATACGGGCGGATTGCGAATTTGCGCGTGGAAAATAACCCAGTTGCGCCATGTGCCTCCTTTGTTCTCCTCACAAAGCTTCGCATCCTTCCAGCCCGTCAAAGGATCCGCATCCACGCCCCCCGTTCCACACCCAATCCAATTCAGGCCATACCTCCGGCTGATAGACCTCCCTAACGTGGTAGCATTGCGAACGACTTATAGGCACCCGTCCACATCTCCACCACGCCCTCGACACCCGAGTGCTACCCTCGACACCCCGCACCCATACCACTACCCAGGTACTAGTCGCCAGCCAAGGGACAGCTGAAAACCGCATCCACGAGGGTCGTGGACAGTAGCCGGCCACGTCCACGCCCCCCCGCCTCCTTCACGCTCGGCTGAGTGGCTTTCATTGAGAGCATGGCGCTATGCGCCTGTTTCGACGGGCTCTGGATGTTAGCCCCAGCCCAAAGGTCTCAGAACGCTGGTTTTTCCTGGCCCCAGGAATCCTGGCCGTTTCGTGGCAGCCCGTCTTAGGGTTCGCGCTCGTTGATAACATCCAATCGTGCTTGCACGGAAGGATCTGACCCGCCTCCTTCGTCCCTGTACCATCGCAGCACCTCCGCCCTCATCAGTCGCCGAGGTGCTCTTCTGCCGGTGAACAGCTCAAACTGCGCGAACCCTTGCTCCGGAAGCAGGTCCAGCCCGTCCATGGCAACCCATCCTCGATGACTCTCCCCTCTGACTTGCTGAAGTAATGGCGTGTTCAGGTTCTTGTACCCAAGGTCGACCAACACGCCGCCGGTGGGGCTCCGAAACCACTGCGGCGGCAGCGTGAAGTCCGCGGCCGGATTGTCAGCAATCGCATAGCTCGGAATGCACGAGACAATGATCGTGGGCTGCCGAATCTCTCTGGGCCACGCATCGGCACGAGATGACAGTATGGACAGCTTCGTCGTGTGGCTGCTGCTGAACGGTGGAGGAGAATTGGTGCCGCCGCCCGACAACAGGCGAGTGAAGTGCGCGACAAGTTTCTCGGCATTCTCAAAGGTACGGTTGTAGACGAGGATGTTGCGAACACCGAGTTGGATCATTGCATAGACGGCGGCGCGGGCCATGCCTCCAGCACCAATCACCAACCCTGATGTCCTGGGCCCGACAGCATTCGCTGGCGACAGACCTCGACGAATGCACGCTCTCATGCCGATCCAGTCCGTGTTCTCGCCATATAGGGCTTTAACGGGTCCCGCACGACACCGCTCGCGGATCAGATCTATCTCTTCCGGCATGCTTCCATCTGCTCGCAATCTTCGCACGGGTATAAGCGTATTAATAGCACCAATGGCCTTTGCGTGACGACTTAGGGAATGTGTCAGCGCTATCATCTCTACCTTGTAGGGTAGCGTGACGGCGGAGCCCCCGAACTGTGGATCGTCAAGAAGTGTCCTGATGTTGTTGAGGGAAGGAGTTTGATGGATCTGGAACGTGTGTGGCAATCCGCATGCGCCGTAAGCCGCTGTATGCATCACAGGCGACAGACTGTACTCATTGTCCGCTCCTATGATGAATAGGTGCATTGGATCACGCACGAAAGATGCGTACAGTGCCTGCGTGGCTTCTTTTGCCGTGATTCCAGGTAGGTGCTTTGGCAAAATGAAACTTCCCGTTGAGACATCAGTGACGGCAGGATGCGTCACAGGAGTGAGGATTTCGTTGAAACATGCTGATGTCCGTCCACGTCTCCCGGTGGTGTATGCGATGACAGGGAGATGGTCACCAGCCAATGCTGCGATTCGGTTTTTGAGACGTCGTGTAGAGAATGGGTCCTCGAAGTCTTGTGCAGGGCGTGAGAAGCGGACGAGATCACATCCCAGCTTTCTTGCCTTCTCATATCGCTCCATCCAATGTTCCTCTGACCAAGATGTCACTCTGTCAACTGTAGAGGCGTAGTGACCGATGATCTTGGTCGACCCTTTCATGCGGATGATCTGACTGATTGCCGAGTCGTCTAGGTCCAGATCCAGGGTCGCGAATTCCGGAGCAAAACGAAGGCCATGGCGTAGTATCTCCATGTACGCAATCTGGTCGAAACCGGCCTGTGTTGATGTGCCAAGATCCGCATGATAGATCAGCGGGACGATCGTGTTCCGACGAAGAGACGAAAAAGCTCGGCCAATCATATCGAACATGGTAGACTGTTCAGCCGAAGAAGGTTGCTTCGAAAAGCAGTCCACAGTGAGTTCAAAAGCATCGGCACCTATCTCCAATTCTTCTACGTCCAATGATTTGGATAAGATGGCTGACAGAGGAGCCGAAACAGCATAAGTGAAGGATCGTGCTTCAGGAGGCATGTGTGATAATGGATACGCAGGTTCCAGCGAAGGAAACACGCCGTGAGCTGTAATCAGCGTGACGAACTTGAGGAAGTGCCGCTCTGCTCTTTTCAAAGTCAAGAAAGGACCCGACGTTCTTTGCGGAGGTACGGGTTCTCTCGAGCGGACAACTTTCTGATTTGCACTATCAGAAGCATGCTCAATAGCTTGGTGACTTTTTGGTGGGGTTTGAGGCGTTGGACCTCGCTCTGTGGAGTTGTAGAATTCGTAGTTGGAGCAGCCTCTGAAAATGGTACTGCTGATACGCACGAGCTCGGCGACCTTCTCCTCGTCCCAAATCCTGAGATACTCCTGAACGCTTTTAAAATCTCGTACTATGTGGATTACTGGGTGTGTATTTGTATACTCTTGCAGGAGAGCTTGTCCACTTCGTTCCATCGTACTTGTGCCACATACAATCACGCATCCTTTCTGATAAGTGCCGAGGACGTTGCTGAGTACCGCGAGTTGGCGCCGATGATGCTCAGTCGGACCGTGAGCCTTTCTGTAGCCGGCACTACACTGACCAGTGGTCTCTTTGAAAACTTGTTCCGTGTCGACAACACGCCTCTGGAAGGCGACGGACGCAATGACGGCCAATGTGGATTTCCCTGTGCCTCGAATACCTACAAGTACAATCGAAGCGTCGGGATGGAAGACTCGCGGCATATTCAAGATTCGATGAGCTGGCGCAGGTGTTGGAGGCGCGCTGCTTGGTCGGGACCCGGCGGCCTCACTCCAAAACGGAGGTTGAACATCGTCTGCAGAACGCTCTGCGGTGGCGCCTTTTGGGTGTGGATGACTTGTCAAGGGACTCAGTGCTATGGTCGGCCCTTCGCTCGCCATTGAAGAGTACGTCCGCTTCGTTCCTGCTGCCGCATAATCCATTCTTGGCCTTGATCTTCACCCCTCACGCCTCACTTGTAGATGACACGAGGAGTCTTCTACGGCTTGTTAACACACAAGGTCGAAGCAGGCCAATGTTCCTCCGGGTATGGAATATTTGCGCTGTGCTTGATAAGTGCTCGCAGCTTCCTCGACTCTCATGGACTCGATCCGGTAATGAGGTCTCCACCAAGTCTTTCCGCGCGTTCTGTCGTCCGTGAGAGGATGTGGAGGTCTCCTGGCGCAAGTGGCCGCGCCGAGAGTGCTATCTCGTCATGGGAAGCGTCTGGGGATTGGGGTTGCAGTCGCTGCTGAAGAGACATGGCGTGGACGGCTCGGTATGGTTTCGGTGCGGGTAAGAATATAACCGGGGTCAAGCTTCCCCGGAAATTGGCCTTCTCCGCGACTCCGCACTTGGTCTCGCCAAGATGGAGGCGCCGAGGGACAACCTCACGCCGCCCAGATTTGACCTGCACTACGTGCTGTGACAGATCTTTCGTCTGGCTGCAAGCATGCCTTTACTTGACTTTACCCAGATTTGACCCATGGTAATTCAGACCCATCGCTCATTGCGGCCAGCAGCGTGCTCATCGGTAGACAGCATGTTACCTCCGCACGCCGATCGGACCCTTCACCACCTAAAGTCTCAGTCGCGAGACTACAGATTTTCAAGGCACATATCGTAGGCCACCAGGCCGGTAGATGGGCTTCGTGAAGGCGCGATGCCAGGAAGAGAGGGAGGAGAAAAGGCGAAACGCAAGGTTTCCAATGCCAATGGCATTGCTGGGCCTTCCGCCGAGTCTGGTGAACAACCAGATGGCAACTCCGCGCCTATAAAGCGGCAAAGAGTCTCGCGGGCTTGCGACCAGTGTAGGACGGCGCGCGAGAAATGCGATGGTATTCAACCTATATGCTTCACGTGCGCATCTTCCAATCGCGAGTGCTCCTACACTGCAAATCCCAAGAAGCGCGGGATTCAGCCCGGCTACATCAGGACACTCGAACTGGCCCTTGCCTGGACATTCAAAACTGTGCCCGGAAGCGAAGGAGTAGTATCAGCTTTGCTTGAAGAACCCAAAGGTCGAGCTCTGCTTTCCGGGAAGGATACTGAAGGCTCGTACAAACTTCATCGAGAGTGGCGAAGAGGAACTATATGCAAGGGAATTGATCGCCTACTATCGGGGTCTGACGATGTGACCAAGAAGGAGAGCGACTCCCCTGAACCGCAAGATGAAGACCAGCTTGATGATACTGGCATAGCTCCGGACATACAGACTCCGAACTCAGTGGGTGGCAATCTAGCGGGGGTGCCGAGCGGCTCACTGGACGGTGCTCCAGGTGCAAATGCTTCAGCCCCAACCCCAGCAAGGACGAGTGAGTCGGTGGAAGCAGAGAAGACACGGATTGCTCCGGGTCGAAGACTTCACGTTCCTTCGAATCTCTGGCGTCTGTTTGATGTCTACTTTGCATACACACATTGCTGGTTCCCGATAGCAGAGAAGCAGGACATTCTCAAAATTTCTTACTCCTATCCAGATGAAGGTTTGGAGATGGCAGCCAACACTCCCGGTTCCGGCGATCATGCCGAACTATGGAGCATACTGGCTGTAGCTTCCGTCCAGGAACAAGCTGCCAATCCTTCCACACAACATCGCCCGGGAGATAAGTCTACGATGTCTCCTCAAGCCATCTACGATACCGCGAGAAACCTGTTACCGTCTGAACAAGGTGCTCATGAACTCGGCCATGTGAAAGCACTCCTCCTCTTGTCACTCGTCAACATGGCTGGCGGAAACTCACGACCAGCTTGGCTACAGATTGGACACGCTGTACGCCTGGCCAATCTCCTCGGACTTTACAAAGACCAACAGCGAAACGGCATGTTTCCATCCGCAGAAGAGAGCAACAAGAGAGGAAAGCATGTCTACCTCGCCTGTTTCGCCCTCGATAGCCTAGTCTCGGCCCATCTAGGAAGAGAGCCCTTCCTCAAGCGAGAGCACATCAACAGAGTCGGTCTTTTGAATGAGGACGGGCTGGAAGAGTGGCATCCATGGGTCGGCTGCCCGGATTTCAGACCCAGCTCACAGAATCCCGCCCAATACAGCCGAAGTCCGGTGCATTCGCTCAGCACTTTCAACCATCTTGTCCGCATCATGGGCGTTGTCAACGACGTTTGTGTGGGCAACCTGGATAGCAACGGCGCTTCGCTTTATCTTCAGCAATGGATATCCAGTCTACCGCCTGCCTTCAAGGCTGTACAATCAGATCTATCGACGACCGCACCTACTCCGACACTGTTCAGCCTTCGTCTCATATATCTGTGGACGACCATGGCTTTTGCCATACCTTCCGTCGCTCCATTCGACACAGTTGCGGAATCATTTCTGAAATTTGCCGACGTCTTTGGCATCGCAGCTTTGTTGCCCATATTCAGTCCGCTTATCGCCCTAGCTGGCCGCAGCGGCGCGTTTGAAGCCCTCTCGCCGGAAGTCCGAATGAGGTGGACCACGGCGCTGAACACATACCGCGAGTCCTGGCGCCGGCCAGAAGTTGCGTCGACAGGAGGGAATGCTGTTGCAGAAGCATCGCTGAATCGGATTCACACAGCGGCAGGCGCACATGTATCTCAAAGTCCAACCGCAAGCACACCGAAAGGTCCAGCGTACCCGTCGCCTGTGTCGCACTACCCTGCCTCGTCGACGGCATTCAGCCCGCCCCGCTATTCAATGGGAGGCAGTCTGGCTTCACCATCCAGCGCAAACCTACATGCGCAGAACTTCGCTGGCATGACGCAGTACACGGGGTCCAATGCTCACAACCCAGTGGACACATCCTCACCGAACGTCATGAACTTCACCCAGCCCCTCCACATCCCCTCGGACTCGCGGGATCTAACAGTCCAAACCACGGCACAAGCCAGCAGCGGCGGTCCCACCCTGTACGACGGCCCCGGACTCGAGCGCTACAACTCGGCCGGCTCCGTGGACCTGGACGCCCTGTTCGACGAACTCGCAACGCTCGAAGGACCCGGCAGCCTCGACAGCCAACCGCAATTCATGCAGAACCTGGGCTTCGCGCCCGACACCAATCTCAACGACGTGCTGGCGGCAGATTTCGGCAAATACGACTGCATGTTCAATCCGTGGGTCCAGCAGCAGCAGCAGTCTGGATCGACGCCGCAGCAAGCGCCTCATCATGTCGGCGCTGGCGGCCAGCAGTTCGACGCGGGGTAACGTTAAGACAGGAGGCTGAGCTGAAGATTTCCGCACGGCATTTCCAGTCGGGCTTGTCCGAGACGATCGACACTGCAGCGAGCTGTGACGGCAGCGTGAGGTCTTGATTGATGACCGGCTTGCTGGCTTTTCTGCCTCGGTCGGCGGAGCTGAGATGAGAACGCTATGGACCAGAGCGCGTCAGTGAGCTGACCAAGCTCTCTCGCCCGCATGACCCTTGTCTACGGACCATGCGTGTAGTCGCAGCGTGGATGATCTGCGGTTTCGAGCCAGGGTCTTGGTGGTCTTGCAGCTGCGATGTGCGAGCGGCAGCACTGGCGTCTCTGGGACCAGCCAGCTCGCATACCACGATGGCTGTTTCGGAACCCGCAGAAAGGGACAAGGGGTGGCACTGGCGGTGGTACAGAGGCACTGGCAGTGACTCCGAGGATCAGGAAGAGCTCTGTGTGTAGATAGACGATGGATGAGGTGTAGGAGCCTCTGGTCAGGCGGTGCTATCTACGTAGAGCTACTACGTGACCAAGCAGCTAGTCCTATCTACCAACAATCGTAACAGACACGGCTACGATGAGCCCATCCGGAGCGACCAAAGAGTCGAACGGACATGGCATCGTGCAACAGACCCGGTACCCAGTATGCAACATCCCCCTACACACACGCACACAGAGTCCAGACCCAATGGACCGGCCCGCTGGGGTCTTAATACGGGCCTCCTGTTGCATGTAGTTTCGACATGACATAGATCCTCTCGGACCAACCAACCCAACGCTACTTCTAATAACTACTTACTCCCTCTACTTACTCCCTCTCCCTATCCCTCAACCTTGAGCCTCTATAGACGTAGCTTAATTTACATCCACTCAAGCGCCCGCGAGCCTCGTACTCGGAACACTTAGTCGGAACACTTAGTCGGAACACTTAGTCAAAACACTTAGTCGGAACACTTTGTAGTACTAGAATCTATAGGATAGACGGAGGCGGGTGTTTTATAGTAGAAGTCGAAGTCGGGGATAAGAAGGGGGAGGTAAGGTAAGGTAAGGGTTTAAAAGAGAGGATGAAGAGAGGATAGGTGCGAGGATAGGTGCGAGGGTGCGAGGGTACGGGGGGTGAGCTAAGCTACTGTCTACTAGACTTCCCGATTCGTCTGGAGAGAGCGGGTAGAGAGAGTAGGTAGAGAGCGAGAGAGCGGGCAGCGGGCACACAGAGAGAGAGAGCGGGTAGAGAGCGGGCCCAGAGAGAGACAGAGAAACAATTCCCAGAAACACATAACCTCCCTTAACCTATCCTGGCATCCCATCTCACATCCGATACAATTAATCCCGGATTCGAGTCGAAGGGGTCCAGACAGTAGTGAACCGGGTCCCTACAACGTGACCTAACCGCGCCACCCGCCGACGAGAAAGCCGTCTTTTTCGATTCCTGAGGTTTCTGTTTGGACGGAGATGGGTTTGTTGGATGTCGTCTGGGTGCTGTGTAGGTAGGGCGCTCGTTGGCGATGGGGATGATGATGGTTTGGCGACGGGGAGGCGTAGTCGTAGTTAGTAAGTAGTAGTAGCCGCCGCCGTCTACCGCGCTTCTGTACCTCGAAACTCTATCCATACCTACCCGCCGGTAGCGTTGACGTTAGTACGCGGGCGAGGTTTCTCGTCGTGTTGCCGTCTTGTTTCGTCCTATCCTGTTTTGTCCCTAGTATCTTTTTTCGTCCCATCCGTTTCGTCCCTTCCCGTCCCGTCCCTTCCCTTCCCGTCCCGTCCCTTCCCGCCACAACCACAACCACAACCACCGGCCCCCAACACCTCACCCTCGCACCCTCGCACCCTCTGATCCTCGCGCATTCTCGACGAGCGGAGTGGCGCCGTGCCGTTGGACTTGGGATTCGAACCCTGACCCTACCACTGGGACTGGGACTGGGACTGGGACTGGGACTGGGACTGGGACTAGGACACGAACTGAAACCGAACCGAGACACGAACTGGGACATGGACTTGGGGTGGGACTTGCATGGGACTGAACTGTGACTGAACTGGGACTGAACTCCATCGCGAAAAGCGAGTGTAGCACTAGTACTAGCACGGAGGCTCTGGTGGTGATGCAGGGTAAAAGCTATGTAGATGTACGGATGAGGCGGAGCGGAGCGGAGCTGTCTGGGCGGAGCTAACTTAGGCTGTCTAGGCGGAGCTAACTCAAGTTCAGCTGTCTAACGGTAGGCGGAGCTGGCTTGAGCTGTCTGGGCGGAGCTAAGTTAGGCTGTCTAGGCGGAGCTGGCTTGAGCTGTCTGGGCGGAGCTGGCTTGAGCTGTCTGGGCGGAGCTAACTCAAGTTCAGCTGTCTAACGGTAGGCGGAGCTGGCTTGAGCTGTCTAGGCGGAGCGGAGCTACTACGTGACTAAGCTAGTGCCTTGCTATCTACTATCTAATAATCGGAATAGACTGGGACGCGGATGGGACTGGGATGGGGATGGGATAGGATGGGATGGGATGGGATGGGATGGGATGGGATGGGATACGGATGGGATGGAATGGGACGCGGATGGAATGGGACGCGGATGGGATAGGATGCGGATGGGATGGGATGGGATGGGATGGGATGGGATGGGATGGGATGGGATAGGATGGGATGGGACGCGGATTGAACCTGACACTGACACTGACACTGGCCCCTTTTCTTGTGGTTCTGGAAGGGTGGGTGGGGTGTGGGGAGTGGGGAGGTGGGGTAGGGAATGGGAAGTGTGGATGGAGTGGGGAGTGTGGATAGAGTAGGGAGTGTGGATGAATTCGGCGGTGGCTAGGATGAGGAGGGTTGAATGGGTGGGTAGGGAAGAGATGAGGGAGCGACGACGGGAGAGGGAGGGAGAGGGAGGGCTGAAGGGGGTGTTATGCGGGCAGGTGGTGAAAACGGAAGCTCGAGGGCTGCCGGCCCGTTTGCTGTAACATAGTTACTGTGGGAGGGGCGATGGAAGTCGTGGTCGCTTGTTGCGGAAACGTGTGGCGAGTGGAGGAGGTGGTTGGGTGTGGTGGGAGGGGTGCACGTGTGTGGTTCTGGGTTGCTTGCTTGCTTGCTTGCTTGCTTGCGTGCTTGCGTGCTTGCGTGCTTGAATAAGGTACTAGGGGTGAGGTTTGCGAACGAGATAGCGGGCGAGTAAGGCGTAGGGGATTGGGTTTTATTACTCGGCGTTCGTGTGAGAGGGATGGATGTGGGTTGCGAGGGTGCGGTGTCGTTGGACTAGTCGTGCGGATGCATATCTTGACTAGTAGATTAGGTAGAGAGGGAGGAGGACGTAGGCACGCAGTTTGTACGTGGACAGCAGCTCCCTCGCCCTCGCTGCATACCCTTCTCTCCTCCTCTCCTCGCCTCACCCCGCCCCACCCTCTAATCTACTCCTCTCTCTCCTCCCATGACGATACCCTTCTCACTGCTGAATGAAGGCGGTCGGCGGCGAAGTCAGTCGGTGTGTGCAGCGTCTCGGACCGTGCAAGCCAGCCGGTGCCCCGTCCCTCGCTCGAGCGCCGGCGAGGTCCAGGCATCCGTCCGCCGCATCCACCTCCAGCCATGCACGCTCACCGCACACGCAAGACGACGGATTTGTGGGCGGGCGAGTCGGGAGAGTCGGGAGTCGGGAGAGTCGGGGGGGATGAGTTGGCGGAGAGACATACCGCTGCTGTGCGGGCGTGATCTGATGGCAGGCAGCACGATATCGGGCTTTGTTGGCGTGTCATCCGGCATCATTGTGACGACGGTTGTGGTTGTGGTTGTGAGTGATGGCGATACTGATGGCGATGCTGATGGCGATACTGATGCCTATACCTATACGTCCCTCGCTCATCGTTCTGGCTGTGCGTGCGCGACGATGAGTCGATCGAGTCGTCTGGGCGAGGTTGCAGATATAGCTGGTCGCGGCGTGTGATATTATTAGCTGGGCAGGACTCGTGATCGGCAGGGACGGGGCGATTGCTGAAGGTTCCAGAAAGCGAGAAGTGAATGATCCATCCAGCGCGGGCGGAGATGACGGCTCGGCGAGTACGGCTGTCGTATTGAGGGATTGAGTGGAAGTCTGCTACTCGTCTCGTACGGGAATGTGTTGCACCTCCAGCTGCGACACGGGCTCGTCGCAGACTTGCAACCCACGGAACCCCTGGACCCAGCTGGTGCTGCTGCGTCATGGCCGGGACTTGCGCCTCGACGAATCCACGAATCCACGACACCAACACACAAACACACAAACACACATAGGCTGGTCGGGTGTGGGGAGCTGCGCTCTTTGTTGCGTTGGACAATCTCTCGGACCTCGCGGCGGCCAAAGCAAGGAGATGAAGCTGCGAGCGACGCGACTCTCAACACACACGACTCTCTCATCACGATAGAGTGATGGGTGATAGTAAAGGGACAAGGAGGCTGCCAGCCACGCGCAGGCACGGCCGACGCGCCTCAACCGCCGCCCTGTGCTTGAGGATGCAGAGGGGTGGTGCATCAGGCGTGCATCTGGCGTGCATCTGGCGTGCACCTGGCGTTCACAGCTCGCGGAGGGCGCAGCTGGAGAAGATGCTGGTGGGCACTGCGAGGTGTGAGACTCTCACACTCTCCTCACTCGGTCGGTTGGCACTGGCCCCCGTGCTAAAGCCCACAACGACACAACGACACAAGGGCACAAGGACGGAGCCACGGCCGGTTGGGGCTGCTGGGCCCTCACACCCTGGCCCTCTGGCCCTCTGGCCCTCACCCTGCTCACCCTGCACCCTGGCCCTCTCACCCTCGCCCTCTCACCCTCGCCCTCGCCCACCCGAGCCCTCCCTCGCCCCCTCAGCCCCTCAGCCCCTTGTCCTCCGTTTATTTAAGAACACCTGTCCACTTCACCACCCCCCCCAGCCTGCAACACCACCACCACCACCACCACAACCACCACCCACCCGCTTCTCCTTATTTGACTGCACGCCCCACCCAAGCTCCCCCATGCAGTCGCCCATCACCACCTCCCCCTCAACAAAGCCATGGACGACCTCGTGAGCAACCACCTCCACACCTCGACAACCTTCGACCTCTCCGCCTACTCCACCCCCGACCCCTCGGACCCTCCCACCACCATCAAGATGGAGGATCTACATCAACACTCCACTCCCATGCCCGACTCCTCGCCCACGCCCTCAAAGTCACACTCGTCCTCGCACTCGGAGAAGATGCCGCCCAAGAAGCGCAAGTCGTGGGGCCAGGTCCTGCCCGAGCCAAAGACCAACCTCCCGCCGCGGAAACGCGCAAAGACGGCCGACGAGAAGGAGCAGCGTCGCATCGAGCGCGTCAAGCGCAACCGGCTCGCCGCCCACAACTCGCGCGAGCGGAAACGCGAGGAGATGGACCGTCTCACCGCCGAAAAGGACGAGTTCGAGCACAAGTACAAGGCCGCGCTCGAGTACGCGAGGAAACTCGAGGCCGAGCTCAACATCTACCGGAACAGATGCTCGGAGGTGCCGTCGGAGGTGCACAGCCTCGGCGTCACCCAGTCGGTCGAGGACATGCTGCACTCATCAACCAGCAGCAGCAGCGCCTCGTCGTCCGGCAGCACCATCAACCCCCGCGAGGCCTCGTTCGCCTCGCCCGCCACATCCGTCGACGACTACGACTCCCCCGTCAACACCGTGTCGCAACCGCCCACCCCCGGCAAGGAGCCCGAGCTGATGGCTACCTCCGAACAGTCCGACCCGACACAACATTCTGCAGCAATGTTGTGCGACCTGCAGTGTCGGTCGGACCGTTCGGGCCCAGCTTCAACCTCGACAGCTTTTCGGTGGATTATCTGCATGATGGTGCTGCAGCTCCGGCTGCTGCTGCTTACAACGACGACGTCTTCTCCACCTTCGTCGTCGACCAGGAGACGGACTTCTTCGACGCCTCCTTCAACGCCGACGACTCGATGGTCGGCCCTCTGGGCCTTTACGACCACTCTGCTGGCGCAAAGTCTTGCGACTTGCACGCCGACTCAGGCGCAACATCTTCTGTTAGCGACGGGCCTGGCATTGCAGCGTAGACGGAGCGGCCTCGGGGTGGCGCCAAGGGCCAAGGCCCCGGCCATCAACCTCGCCCGCAACAAGGAGGCGCGAAGGGCCCTCTTCCGACTACGACGGACCCTCGGTCTGACCAAGTCGACGGCCAGCGCTGCTTTGGCTACGGAGAAAGACGTGAAACGACATTGGGCGGGTTTTGACGGGCTCGGCACGGGTGCCGGGCAGCAGCAGCAGCAGCAGGGCCTAAAAGCGGCCTAGGCGTTTTGGGTGTTTGGGCGTGTTTCGCGCTCTCTCTTCTGTCTGACGATGATACATTAGCGGGAACTGGGATGGGATGGGATGGGTTGGTTGGGGATGTAAACACGCATCCTGGTTACGGGCACGAAACTACTACTACTTTAAAGATGCGCGGAGCCTGAGGGGCGCGAGCTGAACTGAACTGAACTGAAATGATATGTTTAATCCGAGATATGTGTAGTGTGGTGTGCTGCGTGATGGCTACGCTTTTTGATGTATTCCGTCTTGATGGGGTTGGTATAAGATGTTCGATGGAAGAGTGCTGTTGCTGTAATAGCGGGGTCCAACGTTATCATCACCATCACCATCCCCATCCACACCCTCGTCCCCATCACCATCACCATCATTCCCAACCCCATCATCATCACCCCTCCCTCCCTCCCTCATTACCCAATCCAGCTCCGCCAAGTGGGTCCGTGACGGAGCCCTGATGTCATGCCCGAGTGCGCGCTCATCATGATCGGACCCGAGCTGTGAGGGGTGCGGTGGTGAGGGGTGCGGTGGTATAAGATGACGTGGGAGGTGGGACGGAACGGAAGGAAGGAAGGAAGGAAGGAAGGAAGGATATAAGTAACAAACGAACGAAGCAAGCAAGCAACGAACACAACCAACGAAGCAAGCAACGAACGAAGGAAGCAAGCAACGAACAACCAACGAACACAACCGACGAAGCAAGCAACAAACACAACCAACAAACACAACCAACGAACAAGCAACGAACGCACTCCGCACGAACTCGCAAACCACCACAAACCACAACCCACCACACAAAACTCAAACATGCCCCGCGACGGAACCGGCGCCTCCGACAACGGCCCCTTCGAGGCCGCTGGCCACGATATCGCGCATGGAGCTGGGCCTGCTGAGGTGAGTTTTCCTTCTCTTCACTTTTTCTTTCTTGTTTTTTTGGTTTTGGTGATGGTGGTGGTGGTGGGGGTTGGAGATGGGGTGCCTGCATACACACCCGCCTGTGGGTGGTGGTGGTGGTGGTGGTGGTGGTGGTGGTGGTGGTGGTGGTGGTTGTTAACGGTCGACTATCTCCATTCCCATCCCCATCCCCATCCCCCAAAAGTCCAAAGTCCAAAGTCCAAACCAAAGTCCAAACCCCGAACCCCGAACCCCAAACCGCATCCCCCACAAACCGCACCCCCATCCCCCATCCCCATCCCCCATCCCCATCCCCCAAAGCAAACTACACCCAACTAACACCCTCCAGAGCACACGCGTCCCCCGCGCCGACAAGACCGCCACGCCGCCGCCCGAGGAGAAAGGCGATGGCCTACCCGGCCTACCCGGTTCCGGGCAGGGTTCCAAGGGCATCAAGGGGCATACGGGACAGGGGAGTAAGCATACGCTTGGGAGTGAGGGGGGGGATTAGATGGAGGATGTAGAGGAAACCTCTTTAACTCTTATAACTAGAAGTAGAAGGAAATCCGGTAGATACCCTATTATTTACAACTATAATAGTAGGCGTAGAAGTAGTAAAATGGAAAGAAGCTTACTTTAGAACAAGAGCTATAGAAGATAATAACTTAAACTATCTTAAACTAAATAAGGTACTAGCTTTAAGACTAAGTACTTAGCTAGTATCCGTGATGCTTAAAGAAGGGATGAAAGTAACTATAGAGGCGAAGATATTACGCTTATAGCTAACGTCGAAAAATCCGCCTACGGCGGAAATTTAGCTTATAGCGGAAATTTCGCCTACTAGATGTCTAATAAGCTTATAAGAACACTTATCCTATAGTATAGATAGCTAGGTTACTATAGTATTAAGAGACTGAAAAAGATAATTAAGTCTACTACTAGCGTGGATATAGAAATCTCCCTGTTAGAAGTAATACCCTATTAGGCCTATACTAAAGCAAAGATAGAAAGATTCACGGTATAGATGCACTGAACTACTAGATAGACTCGACGTGCGCAGCGAGTACACGGAGATAGTACTCGAGAATTAGTTATAGAAGGTGTCTTAACTACAGCTCCCGGATTTTGAGCTTTTCCGCAAGAACAACTACATCAGGATATTGCGCGGGCAGTATTAACATAGTGAGGGTCCCTTCGCTTCTGGGATCGCTTTATGGAAGGGGTAGTACCCATAGGACTGCTTTGAGTAGTATAACCGCGCCAGAGCATTGCTGTGTGGGGGCGCGGATGGAGAAGCTAGCACACAGATTGCTGATACTTCTCTGGCAACTAGCCAGATATATCCCATCGCGGATTTATGAAGTTAGTATATAGGTTGCTGATGCTAAGGGGTAACCTTTGTTACTAATGGGACTGCTTCAAGCAGTGTACCCATCGGGAAGCCAGCACACAGGTTGCTGATACTTCTATATATCCCATCGCGGATTTCTAGGCTTCTTGTGCATAGTACAGAGCAAGCGCGCCGCTTGAATGCGGAGAAATCATACGTGGATGGAGAAGTAAGACTAGGTACTATTAAGGTGCAGTACTTGGAAATAGTAATACTACTAATATTCTCACCAAGCTACTTGGGCTGTAATAACACGGTAATGCAGTTTAAATGCTCAGTCTTACAGACAAGTGAGAAGGTTGGGGGGGGTTTCAGCTATCCCATCAGCCTGTTCGGTTTTTAGCATGGGGGCGTGTGGGATCGCGAGTACTCCAGGCAGGTTGGCAGTAAAGATTGATATATAAGTTGGCAAGCGGCAAACCGCTTGTAGCAAGGTGTTATGGATATGGCTGTCTATAATAAAGCAACCAGCAAGTCTAGTAGTAAGGGTTGCAGGCGGCGGCGCCTGTGACAAGGCGAGTAAGCTGCAAGCCAGTAAGCCGCGCAGATAAAGCGAACAGATTACCTTGCCACAAATAAATATTACACGTAGAGTGCTTTTTCCTAGATAATCAATCAATGAGATTTTTTGCTATTCTCAACTTTGAATCCGATTCTCATAGTATGTATATTGGAAACCTATATCAATCACCACGCACACACGCACTACACACATATGTACTACACACACACACACCACACGCACCACGCACACACACACCACGCACACACACACCACGCTCACACACCACTCAACCACTCAACCACACATCAGCAATCCCCACATTCCAAAGCAAGCCTCTCATTCCATCCATCCTCAAAAAGCCGAATCCATCTACCACGAACGACAAACACGCCCCTCTCCCATCCATCCATCCGCACCGCACCGAAACCGAAAGTCCGTCATCCACCCTCGCTCTCCTATGGAACCCCCTCTCCGACAAGTCAAGCCATGCATCTCCCTCGGCCCTAAATCTTCCTGCGGCCAGCGACGCTGCGGACCTGGCGCGCGTGCACCGTCTTGTCCTCGGCGCGGAAGAGGCCGTTCATGAGGGCGACGAAGTAGTCGATGTAGTCTGTGTTGGTGTCAGTGAAACGCGCGTTCGTGGCGCTGAATGGGAGAGGGAGAGGGGGAGGGGGATTCGTACCCTGCATGGACATGCTGGAAGCCGAGGACGAAGAGGAGGAGCCGGAGCTGCTAGAAGCCGCAGCCGTGGGAGTCGAGACAGCTGCGGTGGAAGCGGCAGCGACGGCGACGGTGGCAGAGGCAGAGGTGCTGGAAGCGACGGTGGCGAGGGTGGACGAAGCAACGGCTGACGTGGCAGCAGCAGCGGTGGTGGAGGCGACGGCGGAGCTGGATCCAGAACCCGAACCGCCGACCGTGAAGTCGACGCAAGACTCGTACGTCTGGTCGATGGAGGCGGCGTTCCACCACCACTGGATGACGCAGTCGCCCGCCGTGGAGCACTTGTCGCCCAGGTCGCTGGGCATGGTGATGGAGAAGGAGGTCTCGTTGGCGGTGACGCCGGTGGCGGTGGAGGCGTAGACGCTCCAGGAGATGAGGGGGTCGCCGATGACCGAGTCGGTGGAGGTGTCGACGATGGAGACGTTGGCGACGCCGGTGTGGGGCGCGCGGATGTCGACTTTCATGTCGATGGTCTGGCCCGCCGTGTAGGATTGCACGTTGTCCGTGTTGTCGGCGTACTTGTAGCCCTTGCAGAGCCAGATGTTGCACTCTTCGGCGTTGTAGTCGGACTGCGTGGCTGCGACTTGCAGCTCGCCTTGGACGTTGCCGTAGTTGTCCGATTCTTGGTTGCTGTAGACTTGCTGGCCGCAGGCGGATGCCATGGCGGAGCCGGGCATGCGGGCTTGGGGGGAGGTGACGAAGCCGTGGCCGTGAACGAGGCTGGCCATGCCGGAGAGGGCGAGGAGGGAGCCGTAGGTCTTCATATTGAACGGAGAAATTGGTTTGTTTGATTGAGTTTGCGGGATTCTCAAAAGAGCGTGAGAGTCAAAGATCCAGCACCGGTACTGGAGTAGAGAATATAGTTTGAAAAGAATGTAAGGGTCACAGACCGTAGACAGAGAGAAGAGATAGCACGTAGAGGGCAAGCCTTGCTTTCGAGAGGAAAAGAGAGACGGATGGAAGGAGACGGCGATTGATATACTCTACCCACGAACCACACCCAGGCGTCAGATCATACCCACGGCACCCATCACGGAGATCTCGAGTTTCGACTCCAGCATCCAATGCTTACCGCCGAGCCGCAAGCAGCAGCCCGTACCGCACTGCACTCAGCGCAGTGGCAGCTATAGTAAAAGACATGGTTATGCCACCAATGAGCGGCGGTGAGATGTTAACGACATGCGCGCAGCAAGCGAGTCTTCCTCAAACGCCATGCCAAACCCCTGGCCCCATCTCCGGTGGACATGCTCCTCCTCAGCCATGCAGACGGAATCGGCCACGAGCAGGACTCCGTTCGACATGAGGTCGGACCGGGGCGTTGTGGCATGAAACCGTCGCTTAGCTCACTGTTCGTGGAGGTTGTGTCCGAGGGCCGTCTCATGTTTATCACGACGTCTTTCTCGCCGGGCGGCTCTCGGGCGGCTGCAAGCCTGGCGACTACGGTAGTTATGCGGATGCTTGTCGATAGTGGAGCCAGCTACAGACGAGCCGGCGCAGAATCTGTGTCGTCTACATATGCTGGCAAAGGCTGACGTCTAAAAATCGGCAGTGTTGTGGAGTGTTGTGTTGTGATTAAGGAGGGGCGCGTTGAGGGTCGTCGCAGATGGATTGACGCTCCCGTCGCCAGCCGCCAAGCACAGCGCACTTCATTCACGCTTCCCGACCAACAACCCACCTCGACTTCAACCGGGGCCTCTCACGAGTCACGACATAAACCTCATACGCGCTGGCAATCATGGCGCCAGTCCAAGCATCGAACCTGTCGAATCCGCTGGCAACGCCCGATCAGCTGGCCTCGTCCGGATCGCAGCTCGATGGCATCCCCGCCGACCTGGAGGACTCGCTGCGCTTCGCCGGCGCGCGCCTGACGCAGATGGCCGGCGTGCTGCTCAAGCTGCCGCAAGACATCATCGCGCAAGCCATTGTCATCTTCACCAGATTCTGGCTCGGGACTGAAGGCGGCAGTTTCCGGGAGTATGGAGTTCAGGTACTTACTCTTCCCGATCCATCACCAATCACGTGATGCTCAACATACACAATGGGGAATCCACGACGCTGATGTGACCGCGCAAGGACGTCTCCTCCGCCTCCCTCTACATGACGGCCAAGCTCTCCGCCCACCCGAAATCCCCCCGCAGCGTCCTCAACGTGTACGCCTACCTCTCCTCCTTCCCCTCCACCTACCTCCCCCCGTCCACGTACCAGCAGCCCCAGGACCCGGAAGCCTACTACGTGAGCGAAGGCACGTACCACGCGCTCCGGGCCATCCTCATGAAGACGGAAGCGCACGTCCTCCGCGTCCTCGGCTTCGACACCCACGTCGCCCTCCCCTACACCCTGTGCATCAACTACCTGCAAGCCCTCGACGTGATCCCCGGCTCCGCAGACGTGGCGAAGCGCGCGTTCGCCCACCTCAACTCCGCGCTCCTGAGCCCGCAACTCCTGTACCTAACCCACCAGCCGCCGGCGCTGGCAACGGCAGCCATCTATCTCGCGGCCCGGGAAGCGGGGTTCAAGCTGCCAAGCGAGGAGTGGTGGGAGGTGTTTGATACGGATAGGGAGGAGTTGGGGTTTTTGGTTGTGGGGTTGATGAGTGTGGGGGGGTTCGCGGAGGGGGAGAGGGAGAGGTGGGGGAGGAGGAAGGTGCCGATGTCGTTGGAGGAGGTGGAGGGGGAGTTGGAGAGGAGGAAGATGTTGGAGGGTGGAGAGTGATGGGATGGCTGTCGGGCTGAAGAGGCTGAAGAGGCTGAAGAGGCAGGAAAGAAGTGCCCCGATGATTTGGCTGCCTGAGCGACTGCACGAGCACGTCGCTGCATCCGACATCGATCCAGAGGCAGGCTCAGCGGCACAAACTGCTCGGTCCCGCCGTTGTAGGACGGTCCCCGGGACACGCTACATATTCCCGTACGCCCATCCAACCAGCGCTCGCATGAACTCGGCGCTCGAAACCGAGAAAGGAGGATAAGCCGGCAAACAGTAAATACACACGCAGTAGAAAGTCCACGACCCAAACCGCCCTCCCATCCCCAAACACCAAGCCAAGCCCATCCACATCCCCACGTCCACATCCCCACCCTCCCAAAACCGAACCCAAAACATCCGAGCGCGAGTCACCTACACCAAACCCCTCACTCATCCCAAAAACGCTTACCTTATTACTCTTCTCCGACGAGCAATCCCGACAACGATGCCAAACAGCAACACCACTGCTGGACCCCAATCCCAAACTCCATCTTCTCGACTCGACTCGACCACGGCGTCGCTGCCGGATCGCTGGTCCAGTGCCGTGTGGACGGATTTCGCGTCTGGGTTTATGTGCGCAGGGGGTTCGGAAGAGGGATGGTACGGTTTGCCAGCTATAGCACCGAAACCAGCCGTGCTCATTCTAGCCAACACGACCATTCAAAGACGTGGAGTGGGCGATCGTCGGCGGCAAGGGCTGAGTCTGCAGCGTTTAGGGCAGGGCAGGGCAGGGTAGGGTAAGGCAAGTTGGTTCACGCCACGATCCACACTTGGGCTACCAGATACATCGTCGTCATAACAGCAACGACTCACCCGCTCCACCTCACCGCATGTTTCACATTCAAGGATTCCAGGGGAGAAATATAGGTCTACATTGACTCGAGTCGCCAGTACCGTAAACTCCAGGTGACTGGTTATACCATCATGCCCTCGTGCCCTCATCAGGAAGTCGTCTACCCACCCGCTCCGATTGGGAACCACAACGCGCTCATCAAGTACCAGATCCGGTCATACTCGACCTGCGGATCAAACCCTCGGGTCCAACTTGTTGAGGAGGTTGCTCTTGTGCGGAGGATGTGTGCCTGTAGCAGCGTTTGTACTCGTGGTCGTGGTGCCAGGTGCGCCGGTGGTAGTAGGGCCGCGGTGATCCATATCCGAGTCGAGGCGCGGATCAGCCTTATTGGCCATGTCAGTGCCGTGTGGACCGTAGTTGGTCGAGGTAGCAGCGGTGCCGCGATGGTCTGTGTCGCTGTCGAAACGGGGGTCGAGCTTATTCGTGAGGTTGGAGGAGTGAGGGCCGTAGTTAGTGAAGCCGGTCGTGCCTGTCATGCCAGTGCCAGTCGGATAACTAGTGCCAGTGGTAGCGGTGCCGCGGTGATCCATATCCGAGTCGAGGCGCGGATCAGCCTTGTTGGCCATGTTAGTGCCGTGGGAACCGTAGTTGGTCGAGCCAGCAGCGGTGCCGCGGTGGTCGGTGTCGCTGTCGAAGCGGGGGTCGAGTTTGTTCGTGAGGTTCGAGGAGTGAGGGCCGTAGTTTGTGCTGTGGTTTCCGGTGGCAGACGGGCCTGTGGCCATGCCTGGAGAGCGGTGTGTGCCTATTCCCTGATATCAGTTCCGTTTCTTCTCAAACGCGGTGCCGGAAACAGGCGGGGGAAAAGGAAGAAAAGGAAGAAAAAATGGTGCAAGGTAGAGGAAGAGGTGGGGAAAGTTGAGATTGATAATCGTCGTAACGTCGTAACCGCCTCCGCAAGATTTATATACAGCCACCGTCATCCATGAGAATGGAATCAAGTCGTGCGCATACCCGTTCCAGTCGTCCCCGTGGCACCAACTCCACTCGACACCTCCCCCTGCTCAACGCGATTCCGTCGCTCAGCCGCCGTGTCAGCAGGCGTGACGCCCGCGCCCGTGCCCTGGTATTTCCCCGTTTGGATCTCGTCGACGCCGCGCTCGGCGATGCGCTCGTTCTTGGCGTCGTGGGTGCCGACGGCGCTGTCGGCGAAGGTGTTGATGTTGCCGCGGAGGGCTTCGCCGGCGCCTGTGGGGAGGCGTGTTAGTGAGGTTGAGTGGGGAGGGGAGGGGGAGGGGAGGGCGGACCATGGACGGAGGCGAAGGCTTTCTTGATGCCGGAGCCGGCGGATTCGCCTGCGTTGGACATGGTGGTTGAGGTTGTGGGGGGTGGTTGGTGGGTTAGGGGTGTGGATAGGGTGGTATGTAGCTGTGGTGGTTGGTGGTCTGAGGAGTGTTGTTGCAGGAAGTATTTGTAAAAGCAAAGATGGTGAGGGTGAGGGTGAGGGGTTCTGGAGGAGGGGATCAGGGCACATTAAATGTCAACACTGACGTCAACCTTGAACCTGGCGATGGTGCCTGCCGAGAGATTCCCACCCGCAGCCAGCAGCGAACCTGGAAGTGGCGGACGCGATGTTAGCGCCCGCGGGAGAGGCTTGTTTTGCCCTGCTGCTTGCGCCTCGTGATGCGAAGATTACGGCGCCGGCCAATCCTGAACAAGCCATCGGTTGTCTGCGCAGAGAGAACATCAAAGATTGTTTCTTTGAGGCTGTGATGTCACCGCGAAGATCATCGGAGGTCTTAACGTTATCTTATCAGAACCCGGCAGCAGCAAAGAACTCATGAAGTTGAGACGTGCCGGGGCAACTCAGTGACGGGCGACCTTTAAATCGACCAGGTCATAAAACTAATTCTGTCGCTACTTGAATCGACTTCAAGATCCTAAGAGAGTGATATCTGCATCCTCCCACGCGCTCCCCACGCGCCTTCGCAAATGCGCTAAGCCCAAAGAAAACACTTGTATGTAGGTCGAGCTCAACGAATAGGCGAGCGAACCCGGAAGCGAGGCAGAACAGCAAATCCACCTCTCTGAAGCAAGACCCGAAGCGACTTCCAGGTCAGGAAGTAGAGTCGCTCAGTGGCTATTGAGGAGGTAGAATCACGCCTATTAGATGTTCTGGAGAGGTTGAAGTAAGCCTGGAGTGCAGATGGATGAGATACGGCCATCTGAAAAGGTTCGCAGCAGCACATCACAGCAGCTCCGTCGAATGTTTGGTGGGTGGCCTAGATCTCTCATTTCCTGGTTTCCAACTACATACAACAGGCGCACCCCGCCTTCCTTCGTCCCTTCCACAAACAGCCCACGGACGTCACATCCTCCTACTGAAAAGAGGACATTGCAGCTCGCGCCTGAGTGCTTCCAGGAAAGAAAGGCGAACAAGGACAGTAGAGACAGACTGATTGACTAGCGAGCAGACGGAGATGAGACAGACAATCTGGTCGTCTAACCACGTGTGTGCACATCCTTCCTCCATCCAAACCTCCCTCCACAACTTCGAAAGCGGATCAGGAGGACAGGTACATGACAACGGCCGACAGACCGGGCATGGTAATAAAGCCATCAAGGCCCGACTACCAACCCAATCAAGCCATTTTCAAAGCACCCGTTCCATCCCCATCATAACGAAATGAGGAATAAGAAAACAGACGACATCAGGACAAAAGAAAGCGAGCAGAGTTCGCAGACGGCCGTGATCCCATCTTTCGTTTTCTCATCCCCACAGGACGGAGACTGGGTGGATTTCAGAGAATGACAACGCGAGGTGATTGAGCGGAGGGGAGCCGGGGCTTGGGGGATTTGTCCAATTTGGGTTGATTGGGGAGTGGTGGATTATACGAATGCTGTTGACCGACCCAGAGAAAGGAGAAAAGGGGCAAGGAGTTGAGTTGTCCTTGTTCTTCGTCTTGCGGTGGAAGCATTCTGGGTGTGCAAGCGAGATTAGCAGTTCCTCAATCTTGGACTGACGTCCATTTTTTGGTTTTCTGTTTTTTTTGTCGGGTTTCCCAAGTTTGTATTTCTTTGAAATCTTGTGGTGACGTGTGCAGTGCCAGTTTAGATGGTCTTGGGAGTTCGATTGTTGCTGTATTTGCCACGTCAAGCATCAGTAACCGCCTTCCTGTTGAGATGAGTAGTTGAGAAAAGCAAAGCCCGCTCAAAGTGGGATTGACCGCCGAGAAAAGCATGTTAGTAGTCAAAGAGTCGGAGCCCGCAAAGAGGATAGTGCGAAAGCATATTTACCCAATCTCCACAATGTCATCAACATGGTTGCACATGGCCACGAAGAGATCAAAGAACAGCTTTCCGCCAATCTCCATCTCCGTCTGCATCGTGCCGCTACGCTTGAAGGTGCGCCTGCTTCGGATGATCAGAGCTAGGTAATGAGCGCGGAGGCGCGAGTCGCTGTCCGGCGTGTTCTCGTAGGCGTACCGCGCACTGCGCAGGATCGTTCCAACCTCGATGCCGCTCTGCAGGCCCTGCTTGCGCAAGGCCAGCTTCTTGAGCTCCTCGAGGCCGTACCGTTCCGCAGAGCAGTACACGACCGTGTCGCGGAGAAGAGTGTCGCCCACGCCGGCATGGAATGTTGTCGGCTCGGAGCTGCCGCGGCCACCGGTTTTGTGGTCGAGGTCGGGGCTCTCGACTGCGCCTTCGAGCATCCAGGCGTTGCGTCTCTTGTCGTGCATGAGACGGGGGTAGTAGTCGCCCTTGTACAGATACTCGAGGATACAGGAGAAGACCTCGGGTTCTTCGTCGAGCAGGGTGATGCGTCGAGACGCGTCGAAGAATTGGCCCCGCAGCGCCGTCTGGAAGAACGGCGAGTGGCTCAATACATCTTCGTGCGCTGCGAACAGCCGCTGGTCCTTGCCAACCACTATCGTGATTATGGCGCTGGTGAGGGCGGGTGAACCGCTAGTGAGTCACAGATGTTAGCCTGAGGTTCAACTTCCCGTTTCCTCGGAGCTAGCTGCGAAAGAGGGGACTCGTCAACCACGTACCTCCCCACCGACGACGGGCTGTCCAGCTTCTCGAGCATCTTCTGCTTGGTTTCTTCGCGGAATGATCTCTTCGGCTGCTTCGTGATCTTACCCGCACGATCCTTGGATGCGAACGAGCGTTTGAACATTTTGGCAGCGAATGGGGCGGAGATCATTCAAACGAGCGACGGAAGGGGGTTTGCAAAGAGCGTAGAAGTTAACTTGACGCTGCGAGTTGCATGGAGCTCCGGAAGGCTCAGAACTCTCTCCCAGAAGAAAGATTAATTCCTCTGGAACGAGTGGCTCCGTTGCCTTTGCTGGAATCAGCACTGCGGGGAGTGTGACTCTGGCGTTGAGTTCGGCTGGCTCTGACTTTGGGGAAGCGAAGCGTGCGGCTTGGAGCAGGCGGGGGACATGCTTTGCTTATATGCCTTGTTGTTGTTGCGCCAAGGGGTCACGGTCCACCATGCATGATAGAGGAGGGCGCTTAAGTTATTGCGATTCGTCCATGGGTTCAGGCTGCAAGGCAGTAATGCTCTGAAGCCTGCCTGCATCCCGTGATGCGCACGAGACTACGTGGCACGCCAGGCAAGACGATACGCGTCCATGGTCTTGATAATATCATAAGGTCCGCCAGTCGTGTTGCGATTGTCCACATCAAGTATCCGTGGCGGCTAGTACTGGCGTACGAAGACGTCGTGATGGACTTCAGACCTGCTGGATCGGCGGTTCAGGCTGTTGTTAGGCTGGCATTCCCCGGTAAGTATGCTGCTGGAGGGCGTTGACAGCAACAGGGACGAGCCGATTGTCTGCCTTGGACAGTGGAGACGTGAGTTTTCAAAAGTGTCTTGCGCAATGACTCCTCTGATAGAAGAACGAAGCTCCCGTCGTCAGCTGAAGGTGGGGACGCCTTGGAGTGCGTCTCGTAGTGGCCCTGGTAAACATGTTAGAGAGCAGGGGAAAGCGGCGCCAAGATGGGAAGGATTGCAAGAAGAATTCTGTCCTTTCTGAGCTTGAAGCTCAAGTTCACGAGGAGCTGTAGTCAAAAGAGATCTAAGCAACTAACGCAGCGAGTTGAAGAGAGAGAAAATAAGAACGAAGCTTGGAAAAGAGTAGAGCTTGTGACATTATTTTACCCCTCCCTCCAAGCTTCCGGCCTCGAAGTGGGGCTTCCCGTCGACTCAGTCTCATCCCCGCATCATACAAGCACAGCTCTGAGTCCAAATAGTGACAAACATCTACAGCTCTCCTGACTATTCGTGCCGTATCCTGGAGCTCAGTCGGAGGACAAGGGTAGAATCACAGCAGGTCTCCTTTGTGTCGAGGTATAAGGGGGCTGTCGTCGGGCTGGCTCCACTCGACTTTCCATCTCCGCGACTCGTCGTCGCTCCTGCCTTCACCTCCAGCTCCACCTTCCCCGGAGCAACCTGCGCCCTCTGCAACTTCCAAGCTTCTCATACACCACAGACCACCATCTCGCATTACCTCGACAGCAGCACCAGCAAGCTTGCCGACAAGATGGCCTACCAAGGTTCGCAGAGACGCATAGTGAAGGTATCCGATCCTCTGTCTGCTAGTCGCTCGAGCTTCTAAGCTTACCAGCAAGCTTACCCTTACGACCGGCACAGCTAACATGAGCATTAGGAGCTCAACGAGATCACAAGTGACACGCCGGCGGGCATGAAGGTGTCGCTGGTAGACGAGTCCGATGTGCACAACTGGGAAGTCTACATGGACGGTCCCGAGCAGTCCGTTTACGCAGTATGTTCGCTAAAAACCCCGAAAGACCCTGTACCCATACCTTGGAAGCTGCAGGTGTCATGACGGGAAAGACATGGAGCTGACAGCAACGCAGGGCGGCACCTTCAAACTCCTCCTCACCCTCCCCAAAGACTATCCCTTCAAGCCCCCCGTCCTGAGCTTCCAGACGAAGATCTACCACCCGAACGTATCCAACGATGACAAAGGCCTCATGTGTCTGGGTATGCTGCGACCCGACGAGTGGAAGCCGCCGAACAAGCTCTCGGCCGTGCTCAACATGGTGCGCAACCTGCTGATTGAGCCGAACGCGGACGATGCGGTCGAGACCAGCATTGCGGATCAGTACCAGAGGGACAGGAAGGAGTACGAGAAGACGGCAAAGGAGTGGACCAAGCGGTATGCCGTGGGCAAGAAATAGACGGCGATGCCGTGGATGAGCGGGGCGAAAGCTGGCATCTGTTCCGGCGATGCGAGCACGGAATACACGGAATATGACTGGTTCGGTACAGGCTGCATACAAACGGAGTTGGACGGCTGATACACTCCTCCGGGAGGGCGAGGGCATGAAACGAGTTTCAGAACAATTGATAGAGTTCAACCCACGACACGCCAACGGACCGCCTCATCATCGTCACGCACTTGCAGTGACAAGTAGATTAGTGAGACTCAGGACGTAGGAGTGAGAGAGTTTTTTGTGGTTCACGCTGACAGGTTTACGAAGTTGCCGGGCATCGCGGAAGATTTCTCAACATATCCATACCGCGGAGATGGCGACGCAAATCAGGGTTGTGCTGTGTTCCTCCAGAGCATGCGAATGTCGTGCCCGCCAGCAGGAAGCTCCTTTTGTGCATATCAATCTCACTTCAACCAAAACGCGACGACCGAGTGACACGAGCAAAGCTCTCGGCAAATGATGCTATTTTGAACCGTCCCGTCGGCCCCGAGATGTCGCGAGCATGGACTCTCCCGCGGGTTGGTCCTTTCTCGGATGCTTCATCGACCGGATGATTCAATCAAGCGCTTGTTGCTTGAAGGAAAAAAAATTAAAAAAATTCAACGAGGCAAGAGTGATGTAACTAGTCGTTGTCGGAGAGGGCAGCTAGGTAATACTTACGTCACGCGGTCGAAATTCTCGATGAGACAAGGAGATTGGGTTCGGTTGACAGCAGCGACACAGGTTCGCGCGACTCGCATGGTCAGCCTTCTTCACGTCCTGCACGCCTGGTCAGCAGCCAGGTCCCCTCGGGCTCGCGACGACAACAACACAAGCACATGCAGCTGCAGCGTCGTCAAAGCGGCGGACGCGGGTCATGCTGCGGCTCGGGGCATCAGCCGGCGCGCAGTAACACAAGCAACGGGCTGAGATGGTCTAGCAGCCGTTTGAACGGCTTCTCCATAGCTCGTCCATAGCCTGCTCCCTTGTGATGTCGCGCGCGGACAGCTCGAATTCAGGCAGTTTGATCGCCGGCTGACACTTGCCCCACGACGTCGGTGGCTTGGCCTTTTCCTCGCTCTCTTTCGGGGCTGCCAGCATGCGACGCGATGGGATCGAGCACGGTGAAGCACGGTGGAGCAGCAGGGATGAAGAAGATGTTTGAGATTGCGCTTGAGGGCTGCTGCATGACTGCACAACTGCACAACGGGGGGCTTGGGCGCGCGGAATCAACGGCAACTGGGGTCGCCGTAGGGCAGAGCGAGTCTTGGACGAGAGCTAAAGCGTCCATTGCGGGCTTCCAGAATCCAATGGGCTCGCTGATCGTCCGAAGCCTTGCGAGCTGCGCGCCTTGTCCGGCCCTTCCGACCGGCGCGGACAGCAACAAGTCGCAACAAGTTGCAACAAGCCGCAACAAGCCTGCCCCCATGGGTAGTGGGTAGTGGGTAGCTTGGTGTTGCTGGAGCCGCCGCCGTTTTTATATTGGCTGCTACTGGCTGCTGCTGGCTGCTACTGGCTGCTACTGACCGCTACCGGCTGCTATTGGCTGCTATTGGCTGCCTGTCGCTGAATAGCTCCTGTTGTTTGTCAACAATGGAGCGCTGGATCCTGCCCATGATATGGTACAAGGCGCCTGAAGAAGGCCTGAGGTACCGCTGCATCCTCCTCCCCTCTCACTCGTAACGTACCTTTGTACTTCAGACATACATGCCTTTCCAGTCGTGCTGCCTCGTCGTCGCGAACATCGCGAACCGTCGTGCCCCTCGTGCCCCCGTGCCCCCCGTCCCCCTCGTCCCTTCATCCCGTAGTCCTCTCTCCTTCGGCGTCCTGTTGGCCTGCGGGAACAGCCCAACCCCAACCAACGGGCCCCTCAGCGTCAATGCCATAATTTCAGTGGAGTCGACACATGGCCACGGCGGGCAATTTACTACATGGCAAACGCGCTCGAGCCCTCTTTTCCTTCTTCCTCTCTCGTAGGCGAAATTCCCGGCCTGCTTGGCTGCTCTACCGTCCTAGCGCCGCCCTCCTCGCGCTCCGTAGTCGTAGTCTTGTCGCAGCGTTCATTTCCTCAAGAAAGCCGTTGCTGTCCTCACAGCCCGCGCGAGCCATTCCTTACCCGCCCGCCCGCCGTCTCTCGTTTGCACATCTCCAGCCACCTGCCGCACGAGAGAGAGAGAGAGAGAGAGAGAGAGAGAGAGAGAGCCGCCGCCCGCTGCAGCTCGCCGCTCCTTTGCCCTGCTCCGAGTCCATCATCTCCCGGCTGCTGCTCACCCTTCAGACGAGAGCCCAGACGAGAGACCAGACGAGAGACCAGACGAGAGAGCTGCTGCTGCTCACCCACAGGCACTCACGTCTCCCGCGCGCGTGTAATGCAGACGGGTGCTGGCCGCCAAACTGCGTCTGACCCGTGGGACCTCGCTGACCAACGGGAGCTGGACCGTCTGAGACGCCGAACCGCGTTAGGCCATCCATCATGCACCCGCTGCACCCGCTCCATCTCAACCCCGTCATCCCAGGAATCGACACTCTTGAAGCCCTCGACACCCCCAATGGCGCTGCTGCTGGTCCAGTCGACACCCATCCCCGACCGGCCATCGAGCCGACACACCACCTCAACTTTGGTTTTGCCCAGAAGACTTCGCGACCGTCGTCCATAACCGAGTTCGGTACGACCTCTCCGCCAACCCTGGCGTCGCCCTACCGGGGGGGCCAAATGGCTCCGCCTCGCTCCTCGCCCACCTTTTCGGAGAACGACGATGTTCCTGAGCTGCCCAGCCCCGGAGGCTCGACCGACATCTTCGACCGCCCACCCGTGCCTTCTCCCCATCTGCCGCTGCGGAAGAAGTCCTCCCAGGCCCTGAGGCAGCGAGCCGCTTCGCCCCTCTCCTCGCTTCGGAACGCCTCCTCAATCTCGATTGACGAACACATCTCGCCCTCGCGCTCGACATTCGAGTCCCGCTCCCGCCAGAGCAGTCTGTCGAGGGCGTGCATCGACGAGCAGTCCCCCGTCACCTCCCCCACATCCACCCAGGACGATGTAGAGATCGAGGAGATTGGAGAAGCAATCCCGTTAACTGTGCGATCCCGGCCGCGCGCTTCCTCCCACACTCACATGCAACCCTTGCGGACGGTGCGAGTGTCGGCCTCGATACCCAATCTCGCCCAGCTGAGGCAGCAGCACCGGGAAACCGCATCGACGACACACAAATTCGACAGCAGACGCACCACTGTGCGCGACAGCTATCTCTCCCTTCTCGGCCGTGAGCCGCCGAACCGGGCTCTCATCTTCAACGACGAATTGCGCTCGAGTTGCCGGTCCGGATACGCGTCTTCGGGTTTCTTGGATGCGAGCGGGACTGAGCGCAGCAGCATTGCCTCACAGGGGAGTCACGCCAGTGATTCGGGCTACGTCGGGCCGGACCACACAGACGTGGAGGAGGCGGAGCCGGAAGAGGAGGAAGAGGAGGACGAGGGGTTGACGGTGGAGGATTGCATCAGCATGTACGAGCATGGATTCGCCGATGATCCGCCAGCTGAAGAGGTACCGGACACTTCTGATGAGGGTTATTCTTCGCAAGTTCCAGCGAGGCCTGATTCAGATGAGCAGATTGAGCCGCCCAAGGTGCGCAGGCATTCGACCAGTGGGGTGCGCGATTCGGCGCTAGGCCCCGAGCTGATTGCGGAGGCTGAGCTGCCTCTGAGGAACAATCGCAAGTCACGTCATTCGCGGATTATGTCTTCACATGCCGCACCATCTTCGTTTCTTTCGCCCTCCGAGCCGGCCGACTCTCAAATGCTGACTGCAGCCAAGCGCGCCAAAACCTTCACTCAGATCCTAACCCCACGAAACGCATCAGACAGTCCTGCCCCCAGAAGGATGGAGCCGATCAGCACCACCCCGGTGCCCCGCGATCGCTACGGCTTCAAGAAGACCACACAGTACATCAATGAGAAGCAGTACGATGCCTGGAACGCACCGTACAGCGAATACATCGACCGCCGGCGCAAGAAGTGGGTGGCGCTCATGCGCCAATACGGTCTTTCCACCGACAACCCCGTTCGCTTCCCCCCGCGCACCGAGAAGGTGAAGCGCTACATCCGCAAAGGCGTACCCCCGGAATGGCGTGGCGCCGCATGGTTCTGGTACGCCGGCGGGCCCGGCCGCATGGCCCAAAACCCAGGCCTGTACTGGGAGCTCATCGAGCAGGTGCACGCGGACAAGCTCAGCGAACTGGATCGCGAGCACATTGAGCGAGACCTCAACCGCACCTTTCCCGACAATGTCAAATTCCGGCCTGACAACCGTACCACCATGAACCTGAACAAGCTCTTGGATGCCAACGCGCCAGAGCTCACGGCCGACCAAGAGACGCCGATCCTCCGCGCGCTCCGACGCGTCCTGCAGGCCTTTGCCGTCCACAACCCCGGCATTGGCTATTGCCAAAGCCTGAACTTCCTCGCCGGCCTTCTCCTCATCTTCCTCGACGAAGACGAAGAAAAGGCCTTCATCATGTTGGACATCATCACCTCAGTCCACCTGCCCGGCACCCACAGCCGCGTCCTCGAAGCCAACATCGACATCGGTGTCCTCATGAGCTGCATCCGCGAATCCATGCCCGCCATCTGGAACAAAATCGACGACACGCGCGACGCCGACGTCCCGGGCATGACAACCGCCACCGCGCGCCTCCCCACCGTCTCCCTCGCCATGACATCCTGGTTCATGTCGCTGTTCGTCGGCAACTTCCCCATCGAAACCGTGCTCCGCGTCTGGGACTCGTTCTTCTACGAGGGCTCCAAAACCCTGTTCCGCATCGCGCTGACCATCCTCAAAGTCGGCGAGGACGAGATCCGGGGCATCAGCGACCCGATGGAAATCTTCCAGATCATCCAGACCATCCCCCGGCGCCTCATCGACGCCAACGCGCTCATGGAGGCGTGCTTCAAGCGCCGCAACGGCTTCGGCCACGTCTCCCAGGACACGATCGATTCGAGGCGCGTGGAGAGGCGCAAGGCGCACAGGGCGGATATCGCGAGGATCAACTCGGGCGTCGAGGGCAGCGTGGCGGAGACGACGGACGAGAGGAAGGATCGGGTCAGACGGGCGGCGAGCAGGAGGTTCAAGAGGGCGAGGAGCAAGGCGCCCAAGGCGAGGAGTAAGACGGACAGGCAGTGAGCTCTTGAGCTCTTGCTCGCTTGCTTGCTTGCTCGGCGGCTCGTCCGCCACCACTTATGGCCCACGGCCTGGGAGATTTCCTTTCCTTTCCTTTTCCCTTTCTTTGCTTCTTTGCTTCACTTCTTCCCATCCACGAGCCCTCTACCAGGTCTCTCTTGCTCTTGCTGCCCCACCACGGCCGCATCCCCAACAAACACCGCCGTCACCCTTTCTCATCCCCTTTCCATCTCTCATCTCGACACACACACACCCAAAATCACGGCATCTACGATCCAGGGATCCGCGGCTCTGTGGCGTGCTACATGTCGAACCTGCCCCTTTTTTCCCCTCTCCATCTCCTTCTTCTTCATCTTCTTCTTTGCTGGGTTCATCAAACGCACTGGATCGCTGTTTCCGCCGGCGTCACCGGGTGCAGCTGGGTTCAAGGGGGCGCTGGAGGGCTGGCCGGCGTAATCAGGCCTTCATGGGCGCACTTCCGGATACTGGACACTTGCCACCAACCTAAAAAGATGAATGTCTTTGTTTTGCTGCTTGTTTTTGTTGATATGGGTTGGCGATGGGATTGGTTGGGTAGGGTTGGGTTGGGTTGGGTTGGCGATGGGTTGGGTTGGGTAGGGATGGGTTGGCGATGGGTTGGCGATGGGATGGGATGGGATATATTTAACGGCCGATACCGATACCGATCCGATACCGATACCTACACTACACTTGCTATAAAAAACCTTTCTCCTTTCTCTTTTCGATCCGCGCGCGGTTTTGTTGTGAGCTTTTTGGACTCGTGCTTTCTTTGGGGGTTGGTCTGACGATGAGTTCTTTCGAGGCGCTGAGTGTGAAGCTAGGTTTCTCCGAGATTCGCGTTCTGCTACTGCCGGGATGGGCTGGGCTGGGCTGGGCTGGTCATCGGGGTAGTGGGTGGTGTGGTGGTGTGTGTTGGCGTCACGCTCGTGCTCGGCTGTTTCGGTTGGTTGGAGCACGCTTGAGATGCACGGGATCGGGATGCGAGGTTGTCACAGCTGGTTTCAGGGGAGAGCAAGGAAATGGCAGAATGTGAACGTGATGGTGCATGATGGTGTTGTGTTTGCCTGAGGGTTGGGTGGTGTATGTGCGCACTGGAGGTAGTCTCAATGTGGGGGTGCTCGAGCAAGGAGCTTGGGCCTCCTTCCCGAAGCGGCTCTATCGCCAAGCGAATGCTCGACGGCGAATTCACTGTGTAGACCCTCACGCATCTTGGAGCGATACGCTCTGTGGGAAATGGATTCATTGGGCAAGCGGTTGTGCTGCTGGCATTGTAGACGGGAAGAAAAGAAATGGGTTTCTGGTGGGTGTTCATGTGCAGCACACCCGGCTGCGTCGCAAAGGTCGTTGTCTCGTTCTGACGAATCGTGTCGTCTCTCAGGGCGGCGGATGTGGTATCATTTCCCCGTGTTAAAGGCCTTTCGCTCGGCTTCGAGCTCCAATTCGGCCTGTCGGTAGTACTTGGCCGTGTCGACGCCGTGCTAGCACATATCTCAGTGGACTGGCGTCTTATGTATTTAGGCATCTCATAGCTCACCTGGTTGTGGTTGACAAAGTTGAACCAGGGGATGAGGTGCAGGAAGGTGCCCGCATACCGCGAGTTCCTCGACGCGATACCTTGCATGTGCTCCGGCATCGACGTCTCACCGTACAAGGGTTTGCCCTGCTTGACCTTGTCGACCATCTCCCTCATGTCCATCTCGATCTCCCGCCTGTTCTCCCTAGCGCCGTAGAGTCGGTCTGGTGAATGCGGTGGCAGTCAGCGATGAATTGGTTTGGTTTGGCTTGCGGAGCGGAGCGCATGTCTCACATTGCGATTTGTTGAAGGCGTAGAGGAAGCCGCCTCCGATGGAACCGGCGACGCAGACTCGCATGATGGGCCCGTAGGCGGCTTTGCCCACGAACGACGGAGAGACCGCCTCCTGCCAGAGCAAGATGGTGGGGCCGGCGATGGCAAGTGCGGCACCTTCAAGCCAGTCGGAAAGGCGAGCATACTTGACGACTCTCTTGAAGTGGCTGTTGGTGTTGTGTGGTCAGCGGTGGAGATGGGCGGTGGTTATGCGGCGGAATTGGGGGACTTCGTACGGATCATTGTCGATGAGCTACGGGAGCAATTGGCAACGTCAGTTTCGCGCGCAACGCAGGACAATTGAGCTTGGAGGCAGAGCGTACAGGGTAGTCTGAGTAGGGCTGCTTGGAGGGCACAGGCACCCTCTGGCGCGTTGGAGCGTAGACGTCGTTGCTCATGATTGATGGGGTCTGGGGTTTCTCGACGGGATGCTCGGGCTTGTTCGGTGTGGAGATGGGTGGTGGTCGGCGGAGTTGCAGTGAAGTGATCGCCGTCTGCCGCCAGCGCCAAGCCTTGGTCACCTTCCATCCCGAGCTTCTTGAAGCATCAACACCCCGAAAAAAGATCCACCGCGCGCCCCGTCGCGTTCCATACAACCACCACCACCACCACTCCGCGCAGCATCCCCGTCAAGACAACGATGAGCGCGTCGTTCCTGGCCCCGACCCCCCGATTGCCCTGAAACTCTTCACAACACCGACGACATACGCGCCATGGACGTCGATAGCTCCCAGACTCGCTCCGGCCCGCTTGGCAATGCCCGCCCTACCGTCGCCGACCTCCACGGAGACAACCAGTACGCCGCCGTCGCGCGCAAGTACTGGCTGAACGCGAAGAACCCGCCCAAGGTCAGCCAGGAGGTGCTGAAGGAGGAGCTGTGGAGCAACCTGGAGAAGGAGGATTTCGCATTTGGATCCCTGCTCGTGCTGGAGAACCTGCAGCTGCTCGAGAAGTACCTGTGGCCGGGCTACAGCGACGACGCTTCGAACCACCATGTCCTCCTCCTCGCGCTGGTGGTCAACGTTAAGAGGAGGGAGAATTTGCCCTCGTGGGACCACTTCGCGGATAAGCCGTCTGACTTCTCGTCGTTCTTCCGTCGCGTCCTTTCTATGACTATCGATCAGTCGCTTTCGCTCAAGGTCCGGAGTCATTTGATACAATTCGTCATCGGGGCGTTTCAATCGCTGGACAATGGCATTGTGAGGAAGGAATGCGCGCCCCTGGTGAACATTGGACTTTGGCACAATCTACACAGCAACGCGGTGCGGGAAGAGAAGCTGGAGCAGAATGCAATGCTGCGGAAATCTTGGCGAGCGGCCACGAAGAGATATGATGCCGGGGATGACGAGGTCAAGACAAAGCTGCGGTTCGAACGCGGCTGGCTGTACACTCTTTTACTGGACCTGCTGGACCGGACTTACGACGAGGACCTAGTGAGAGATTCAAGCAACCTGCTTTATTGCGAGCGATTTGTCGAGTTTGTCACGGACCTCCAGAGCCAGCTGCCAACGAGGCGCTTTGTCAATACTCTTGTGCAAGATACCAACTTTATCCCCGCATTGAAGCTGTCCGATGTGTACACCTACATTGACAACGGGCTGTTCCGGGACCTTGTCAATCTTCTCGAACACTACACCTACTTCCCGATCGATGATCAGACGGCCCAACAGCAGTCGGCTGAGGAGTATCACCAAGCGCATTGCGCGAAGCTCACCAGACTCCAGCGCATCGCGATCAAGAACTTCAAGGACAAGCTTATGGTCCTGGCGCTCTCGAATTACGCATCCCTAGACTCACGCAAGGAACTCGAGGGTCACCTGGCAGCTTTATCAGATGAGGAGATCGTTGAGCTTTGCAAGCAGCTTGGACTGAGGACAGAGTACCCAAAACAGTGCATGCTCCTTCCGGACCGGGAGTTCTACGTTGAGCTCATCGTCGCGGCGCACCAGAGAAGGCCGACTTTCCAGGATTCCGTCAGAGAGACCAGGATTCTACCCACAGAGCAGACTCTTTACGAATCAGTGTCTTTACGGACAGATACGTATAATGGCTCAAGGCCGTTGGCGATTCCCAAGCTGAACCTGCAGTATTTGACTATGGGCGACTTCTTGTGGAGGTCCTTTGTACTGCATCGATGCGAGACGTTCTACGAGATCAGAAAGGATATGGAGGACGTCATCAAACGCCTCCGGCGTAACAATGACAAGGGTGCCTCCAGGACTGGCGGATTTGCGAGAATGGCTCTTCCAATCTCGAAGCCTGCGGTGACGGATGTCGGCCTTGCTAATGTTGGCGAACTGGTCCCTTCCAAGGTCCAAGCGGAGATTATCCTCGATGTCAGTCGTCTAAACTACAACATCCGCAAGGAGTGGGAGTCTTTGCGTTCTGATGACGTTGCTTTCCTTCTGTCGGTCGACGAGTCTGAGCAAAACGGCAATGGTCACCTGATCCAGAGTGAAGCCGAAAAGGCTGGCATCAAGCATCTAAGATGCGCGGAAGTCATACACGTGTTGGACGATAACGGCCGTGTCCTCAGAGAACAGGATGTTCAAAGAGGAGCCCAGTACAGAGCCCGTCAGAGAAGACTCCTGGTGAAGCTGGATGCCGCGGCCTATCAAGAGGACATGGATAGAGTAGCCAAGGGCGAACCCAACATCTACGACTCCATGAATCTGATTGTTCGTCGACGAGGCCGGGAGAACAACTTCAAACCGATCCTCGAATCTATCAAGAGATTGACGCTGTCGGACATTCCTGCGCCCTCTTGGCTGCAGGAGGTCTTTCTTGGGTACGGCGATCCAGCGGGTGCGACTTGGAAGCGCCTGTCCAATCGATTGAAGTCCATCGATTTCAGAGATACCTTCCTGGACTGGCAGCACCTTATCGCTTCTCTGCCGACCAAGAATGTTGAAGTTATTGACGGGGAGAGCATCGATCGTCCACCCTACGTGGTAGAGTTTGCAACCGAGACCACACAGGAGGCGCCCGCGCGATCCTCGAAGAAAAGAAGAAAAGACCTCGCTGATGTCCCGCAAGAAGTTGAAAAGTTCCTTGTGTCAACGTACAAACCCCCGAACATGGGCCCGTATCCGGCAGATGCACCCAAGCTCAACACTGTTCGCTTTACTCCCGCGCAGGTGGAAGCCATCATTTCTGGCTCTCAGCCTGGTCTTACGGTCATTGTCGGTCCGCCTGGAACTGGTAAGACAGACGTCGCCACTCAGATCATCAACAACATCTATCATAACTTCCCTGAGCAGCGGACGTTGCTTATTGCACACAGCAACCAGGCCCTCAATCAGCTGTTCCAGAAAATCGTTGCCTTGGACATCGATGAGCGTCACTTGCTTCGTTTAGGTCACGGTGAAGAAGACCTCGAGACCGAGGCCAATTATAGCAAGCACGGACGTGTTGAGTCTTTCCTTGAGAACGGCGCGCGGTACCTTGCCGAGGTGAACCGGCTCGCGGCGAACTTCAACGCGCCTGGTGCCCACGGGAACTCTTGCGAGACTGCTGGCTATTTCAACCAAGTCTATGTCAAGCCCGCGTGGACGAAGTACTGGGACAAGGTCCAATCAAACGATACAACAGTTGAGGAGATAGTCTCGGAGTTCCCTCTCCACCAGTACTTCTCCAACGCACCACAACCTCTGTTCCCTCCTGACGCGCCAAAAGAGGATGCAATCGACATCGCAGCGGGCTGCTACCGCCATGTTGAGAAGATATTCTCCGAGCTGGAAGACATCCGTCCTTTTGAAATTCTCCGCAACTCTCGGGACAAGGCCAACTACCTCCTCATCAAAGAGGCCCGCATCATCGCCATGACCTCCACCCACGCCGCCATGCGCCGACAAGAAATCGCCAACCTGGGCTTCCACTACGACAACGTAATCATGGAAGAAGCCGCACAGATCACCGAAATCGAAAACTTCACTCCCCTCGCGCTCCAAAAACCAAAGGACGGCCAGCTCCCCCTCCAGCGCGTCATCCTCTGCGGCGACCACCTCCAAAACTCCCCCGTCGTCCAGAACCTCGCCTTCCGTCAATACGCCAACCTCGAACAATCCCTCTTCCTGCGTCTCGTGCGCCTAGGCGTGCCAACCATCATGCTCGACCAGCAAGGCCGCGCGCGCCCCTCCATCGCCGAGCTCTACAAATGGCGGTACCCGAAGCTCGAAACCCTCGACCTCGTTAAATCACTCCCGGAGTTCGCGGCCGCAAATCCGGGCTTCAGACACGAGTACCAGTTCATCGACGTGCCCGAATACAAAGGCAAAGGCGAGATGGAGCCCAGCCCGCATTTCATCCAGAACTTGGGCGAGGCCGAGTACGCTGTTGCCATCTTTATGTATATGCGGCTGCTCGGCTACCC
The DNA here is from genome assembly GCA_010015785.1 of Saccharata proteae CBS 121410. NCBI lineage: Eukaryota > Fungi > Ascomycota > Dothideomycetes > Botryosphaeriales > Saccharataceae > Saccharata > Saccharata proteae. The sequence continues at coordinate 169,244 of ML978735.1, forward strand.
GGGAAGCAGGATATCGATCCTCACAACGTACGCGGGGCAGAGGGCGCTGATTAGGGATGTGTTGGCGCATCGGTGCAAGGATAACCGGCTGTTTGGCATGCCGCGGATCGTGACGACGGTGGATAAGTACCAGGGAGAGCAGAATGATTGTGAGTCTCCCTCTCTCTCCCAACCCCCCTTTACTCTTCTCCACGTGAATCGAAACTAACACCCCCAGACGTCATCCTCTCCCTCGTCCGCACCGCCCGCGTCGGCTACCTCCGCGACATCCGCCGCCTCACCGTCGCCCTGTCTCGTGCCCGCCTGGGCCTCTACATCCTCGGCCGCCGTTCCGTCTTCGAGTCCGCATACGAGCTCAAGCCCGCGTTCGACATGCTGCTGCGAAGGCCGACTAAGCTGTCGCTCGTCACGGGGGAGATGTATGGTGGCGTCAAGAGACGGGTTGATGAGGAGCAGGGTGTCCAGAGTACGGAGATGGAGGGCGTGGAGCATCTTGGGCAGTACGTGTTTGAGATGACGAAGGCGAAGGTGGAGGCGTTGAAGAGGGGGGGTGGCGTGTTACCCGCAGTTGTGGAGGAGCCGGTAGACGTGGATATGGACAAGGAAGATGAGTTGGATGGCGACGAGGAGGAAGAGGAGTTTGATGGGGGTGTGGTGGATGAGTTGGTTGGGGAGGGGGTTGATGGAGTGGATGGTTGATTGCTTGGATGAAGATTTTGTAGGGAAGTAAGATGATAGGGGGCATGGGGAGAACAGTTGATGATACCACGTTTGCCACCAAGAAAAAGAAAACGTCGAATATATCACGCGCAGCATACAGCGAATCTGCTCTACTCATTTGCTGATCTTCTTTCGTGGTGTCTACACTTCCAACAGAATCACGTCTAAAGAACGGTCTCCTGTGCACGGAGGGTTCCGCGTCCAAGTTTCCAGGGTATGTTCTTGATTTCCTACCAGTAGAACAACAGCGTGGGGAGATCATATGTTGGTCTCCTGAAGGGAGGACGGTACGGGAACGACCGTTTCGTCGTCGATGGAGATGGGATGTCCGCATCTCGATCCCCGCACATTCATTCCCTCCTGATCTCTCAAAACGACACTGTACGCGGATGACTAGATCTCCTAGAGAGAATCCCTTTTGGGTACCCTGGATAGAAAAGCTAAGCGGGAATAACCCTTTCCTCGATGGAGGTTCGTCCGTCATCTCTGCCTCCATATTCACTCCTCCATTTCGAGCTATTGCCGAACTAATACCTCAGCGGATATGCATACTCCACCGTTTCCCCCTCATTGAACTCCCTCAAGGGAGTGGTGGTGGAAGAAGAAAAGCTAGTGCTCCTGCAAACAGACCAAGGAAAGTACCCATGAGCCAACGCCTCCAAAAACGTATATTAAACGCCCTCGTCAAACCCCCAACTCCAAGCCTCATGCAGAACCGGCATTACCCGCCATGATCACCCACTACCCTACTTCTTATTCCTGTTCTTAACAAACTGCGAAATCTGCTCCACCCTCGTCAGGAAAATCAGCCTCTTCGCCTCGCTCGCCCACGCCAACACCCCAATCGCGTCCGCATAATCCCTGATATCCGTAAACTCATTGAAATCCTTAAAGTCCTTCATCAAGAAGCCGTCGGTGGCGGTCATGCGGTCGCCCTCGATTTGCCAGAGACGGATCTGGTCGACGACGGTGGGAGGCAGGACGGCACCTGCGTTGGCGGAGTTACCGTGCGAGGAGCGCTGCATCTGAGGGTGGGCGTAGGTGTCGAGGTAGCGGACGATTTGGTCAGCGGTGATGCCGTGGGAGATGGCGCGTTGGATGGAGCGTTTGGTGAGCTTGCCGGCGACGAGGTTGGGGAAGCGGATGGTGAGGCGGGCGAAGAGGGCGAGGACGGCGATTTGGAGTTCGGAGGTCGTGTAGGCGTAGATGCGGTAGTTGGTTTCGACGATGATGTAGCCTTTGCTGGCGGTGGTGGGGCCGGCGTTGGGGAGGGAGGTGGGTGCGGCGGAAAGGGCCGAGGTGCTGATTAGGGCGGGGGCGTCGGAGGTGAGAGTGGTGGCGAGCCGGGTTGGGTAGAAGCGGGTGGAGGTTGGGGTGGAGCGGTAGACGAGGCCGAAATCGCTGAGGTCTTCGAGCATGTGTTGTTGGGTCGGTGACAGGTTCGCGGTGCTGTAGTCTTGGCCGAGTTCGAGACTACCAAGCATGAAGAGGAAAGAAAGTACGTCCACGGAGTCCATGTTGAGCTTTGGAGGACATTAGTATATGATCTGGTGTAACATGGGGTCGAGACGCGAAAAACTTACACCCCCGGCTTGCTCCAGGTAAACGATCAGGAGACTCCAGACTTGACCGTTGACTTCCTGCAGCAGAAATGAGAATCCAGTTGTTGTGATTTCGGGCCTTCCACGCTTCATCTCAACGAATCGCCCGAGGTTGAGCAACGTCTTGGTGCCGTGACTGATGTCCTGTCGTCCTGTAAGACCGGAGCCCGTACTGCCCACCATGTAATACAATATGGCCTCCCATTGCTTCCGCGCATACGAGTCCAGGAAGCCCACCGTCTTCTTCTCTCTGTCGGAGGTATTGCATGGCACACCAAAAGACTTGTGATTTCCCCCGCCGGTCAGCGCTTGGCGCAATGAATTCTGGAACCCGGCCGATAATCTGTACGCGGGCAGGTTGGGCGTTTCTCGGTCTTGAATGATGATATGGAGGCTCTCGAGCACGGCTAGGGCTTTGTCCTTGTCTCTGGACTTAAGGTTATCATGGATTGCTCGTCGACCTGGTAGCACAGGAAACTCACGGCTTCGACTGAGGCGTGACCCAGACGTCGAGGTCCGAGATGGGAAAGGGCCCGTTCATGTACAGCATGGCCATGACGATGCTCTTAGCTGCGCGAGCATGTCAGCATATCCATTGCGCTGCAATCTTGACTTCGACAAGCACGACTTACCCAGGTGAGGCAGCATGCGCCTAAAGACGGCCAAGACGGTGGAGGGCTGCTGATACAGGCGCCTGTGGGTGGTGCCCTGCTGCCCCTCGAGGTATTCGAGGGCTTGGGTGGAGGCGGATGCCGACATCTCGAGGAGCGAGTGTAGCTTGGCGAGGGCAGCGGGTGGTTACCTGGGTATCATGGTGGTTTGATGGGTGGTCGAATACCAGGCGCGCGAACAATTGAACCGTGGAGCGCTGATCCCGGACAGCGACCAGCGGGCCGACGTCACCCCCGACATTTTCACCGTTCAAACCGCATTCCTCTACATCTTTGTTACACAATCTCTATTCGCTAGACAGGATGCTTAAAACCACTGCGTTCAAGTTTGTGCGCTCAGTATGTCAAGTGGATTCTTGCTGTCCCAGACATTTGACGTGGTGGTGCTGATTGACTGCGATGGCTAGGTTTGGAGCTCATTCAAAGCCGAATCTGGCCTGGAACCATGGTCAGTAATCATTATGTCCGGGCGCATCTCTGAAGAATGGTAGATTTGCTAACAACCGAAACTGTATTGTAGGTTACTTGCGGATGTAAGTTGTTGCTGCTCAGTTGCTTCCATGTCACCTGTCTACTACCCAACTCTTGAATTCAGTTTCTTATCAATCCTTTAAAATCCCTAAACACATCCGATAAGATCATGTCTGAGTTCATCATAGCTGCGTATCATCAATGCAAGAGTTGGGATCGTGAGCTTGGAGCTACAAATCAAGAAACACCACACGAATAGACTGCAGATCCTCCATGGCGGCACCATTGCGAGCATGGGTACGTTATTGCCCTGGTTATTTTGACGATAGAACTCTCGAACTGTCTTCCTAAGGCGACACAAACTAAACGAGTGAATTCATAGTCGACCTCGGCGGATCCCTGGCTGTAGCATCCCGAGGTCTCTTTGCAACCGGCGTGTCCACTGACCTGAACGGTATGCCCATGATCCCCGTGCTTGTCCCAACAGTCCCTCATACTCCGCCTCCACCCATGTCCTTCATCTCAATCGATCCCACATTAACAGGCTCCCCAAATGTAGTGACCTACCTCAGCTCAGGCGGCAAAGTCGGCGACATCATCCGTGCCCAAGCAACCTGCGATAAATGTACCCACCTCCCTCCCTCCGTCTTCCTACTCACAAAAGAAGAAGAACGATGAGAACCCCGATCGAAATCCCACCGTAAAGGCCAACCACACTAACCACACACTCTCCTTCCAGTCGGCAAAAAACTCGCCTACACATCCATAATTTTCTACAACGAGAAGCGTGAGGTCTTCGCAAGGGGAAGCCACACCAAGTAAGCCCCGTTCTTCCGTCCCGATTCCCCCTCTCCCCCTCTCTCTCGCTCTCTCTCTCGCTCTCTCTCTCGCTCTCCCTCTCTCCGCGTCTCTACCCCCCAACTCACCTCCCCTGCAGATACGTCCTCGCCGCCTGGAAAGACCCCAGAAACAAAGTCGACGAGCTAACCCCCTCCGAAAACAACAAACCCAACACCAGTGGCACCAACGTTAACACCACCACTGACACCGACAACAACACCACCCCTGGCACCGACAACAACACCACCACTGACACCGACAACAACACCACC